>OY987328.1:103725136-103814312 GCA_963920685.1 Polydrusus tereticollis
AAACCAATACCTAGTCGTGGCTTCCATAACCCCATTATCTCGCTTATTACTAAAACTTATTTCAGATGTCTAGAAAATGGAAAAGCAAAAACGAGTTCCTGGATATTGGAAGACCTTCAAAGGGCAGCTTAATTACTTGTTAATAGAAAATAAAAAAATGATGGTGACAACTATCCGCATGCCGGGGTAATGAAAGCCAAATTATTTTTTTTTGTTATTTTACATATACAGGACGTTTTATTAATACAGTGAGACCTCGATGATTCGGACCTTCAGTACACCGGATTCTTCGGTAAAAGAATTTCAATTGCATTGCGTATTTTATAATCCGGATTTGACAGTACTCGGTAATCCGGACCTGCGTTTTTATGAAACCGATCGTGAGGGGTTTCCCCTCTTTTGAATTCGACCAGACCTGATATCCGGGGGTTACCATAAACAGTGTGTGTGCGCCTTCGTTTCGACTGTGGATTGCTTAGCTATTTGTTGCTGCATAGTATGTACAGGGTCTTCCAACGAGGACTGAACAGGGGCTCATTTTTGAGCTTCCTTGTATTTAAAGAAAAATCCAAAATAGCCAATCGATGTACTTTTTCCTGCAGAATTCAAAAATGAAACCAAAAATTTATTTGAACCAGAAACAAAAGAGTTGCGCTATGGATAAGGTGTTTTTTAAATGGAACATAGCTTTTTTTATACGATTTTTGGAACGAGTGATTTTTTTTTGTCCGTTCTGATTAAAATATTTAATATTGTGACATCTATTTTTATTAAATTTTAATGTTTTATCCAGTATAATTTAACTTTAACTTGTTTGAAACATACACTAGGTAATAAAGGTATAATCACCTTTGAATCCTTCAAAGTCAAAAAATTTGACAAATTTACTTTAATATTGCCGAAATGAAATATTCATTAGATGAGAGATTGCAGATTGTTATCTTGTTCTACAAATGCCAAGAAAATGCAAGAGAAGCAAGGAGAAGATTTATTAAATTTATTTTTAAATTAAATTTAGTAAATTTGTCAAATTTTTTGACTTTGAAGGATTCAAAGGTGATTATACCTTTATTACCTAGTGTATGTTTCAAACAGGTTAAAGTTAAATTATACTGGATAAAACATTAAAATTTAATAAAAATAGCTGTCACAATATTAAATATTTTAATCAGAACGGACAAAAAAAAAATCACTCGTTCCAAAAATCGTATAAAAAAAGCTATGTTCCATTTAAAAAACACCTTATCCATAGCGTAACTCTTTTGTTTCTGGTTCAAATAAATTTTTGGTTTCATTTTTGAATTCTGCAGGAAAAAGTACATCGATTGGCTATTTTGGATTTTTCTTTAAATACAAGGAAGCTCAAAAATGAGCCCCTGTTCAGTCCTCGTTGGAAGACCTGTACATACGTGATAGTTTATGTTCTAAGCTCGAGGACTCAATAGAAATCATGGCCAAATACTATCGAGAAAACGCGCTGAAACCGAACCCGAGTAAAACCCAAGTAAGTGCATTCCACCTGAATACCCACAAGGCGCACAAAAAACTAAACGTGTCCTGGGAGGGCAAAGAGCTGGAATACGCCGAAACACCAAAATACCTGGGCGTTACCCTAGACAGAACACTAACCTACAAACAACATTGCTACAAAACCAGACAAAAAGTAGCTGCTAGAAATAACCTCATACAAAAATTAGCCGGAAGCAAATGGGGTGCAAAACCTCAAGTCCTAAGAACATCCGCGCAAGCCCTCTGCTTTTCAACCGCAGAATACGCCTGTCCAGTCTGGTGTAGATCAAGCCATGCAAAACAGGTCGATACCGCCTTAAACCAGACCTGTAGGATTACTACCGGTTGTATGAAACCAACACCAATCAACCTTTTGTACAAGGCAGCGGGTTTTGCAGAGCCGAGCGATAGAAGAAAGGGCACAGAGCACGTCGAAAAATTTAAACAAACCTTCGACGATCGTCATGCCCTCTATGGACAGGAGCAGCAACGAAAAAGGCTTAAATCAAGGAAAAACTTCCTCCAATGTGCCACCCTGGAACCACCTGACAACTTCCCTATTAATGAAAAACCCTGTGCGGGGTCAAATTTGGATTGGAAGACTTGGAGAACGCTAAATAGGATACGAACCGGCGTGGCACCCGTAAAAACAAACAAGCTAAGGTGGAAAACTGGGGAAGATCAACAATGCCTCTGTGAATGTGGGGAGATACAAAACATGAACCACCTGCTGGAATGCACACTATGTCCTGCAACGTGCTCCATCGATGAAATGTGGATTGCAAATGAAAATGCCATAGACGTAGCCCGGTACTGGGCCGAAAAACTCTAGATGGGATGATTTCGGACTCGAAAAAGTAAAAGTAAGTATGTTCTAAATAAGTATATAATCATTTTTTATACATACACATATTAAAATGCCTCCTAAAAGAAAACATACTACGTTGTCAATAAAACAAGAATCCGATATAATAGAAAGACTAGCCGGTGGTGAAAGTGGAAAACTGTTGGCAAATGAATACAGGGTAGGAACATCAGCAATTTCCGATATAAAAAAGAACAGAAGCAAAATCAAAAGTATGATATATATTATTATTTTAATGACCAATTGGGACTTTTACTAAATACATACGTGTTTCTACTTATAGATTTATTGGAAAATATGAGTCCGGTCCCGGTGCTAGAATAACAATACGAAAAGCCGAATATCCAGGAATGGAAACTCGTTTGTATGCATGGTTCTGTGCACAACGATCTAGGCACGTTCCAATTTCTAATGAAATTTTATCTGCTAAAGCAAAACAGTTTTATACCAACGTATGGAAATGATAATTTTAGAGCTAGCGGGGGTTGGATTTCTAATTTCAGAAAAAGACATGGTCTTCGTGCTTTAAAAGTGTGTGGCGAAAAACTATCCAATGATCAAAGTGTCGTCGATTCCTTCATAACTGAATTTGCAGAGAAGATAAAGAATCTAAACCGCGCACCTACTCAAATATACAATGCAGACCAATCAGCTCTGTATTGGAAAATGTTGCCTGAAAAAACTCTGGCTGGTTCTCAGGAAAAGACCGTACGAGGCCGAAAAATAAGCAAAGAACGCGTTACATTTATAACATGTTCCAATGCTCATGGCTCACAAGAATTAAAACTCTTAGTGATAGAAAAGGAAAAGAATCCAAGGGCATTAAAAAAAGTAAACATACCTGTTGAATATTAATCATCTGCCAATGCATGGATGACTACACAAATCTTTTTAGACTGGTTTTATTGCTCATTTATTCGTCAAGTTGAAAGTCATTTGAGAAGTTTCAATTTGCCTGAAAAAGCCCTGTTAATCGTCGATAACGCCTCGAGCCCATGGAACTGTAGAAGAGCTGACTAGTGAGGATGGACAATTTACAACACTATTTCTTTCACCAAATTGTACAGCACTTTTGCAACCTCTGGATCAAAACGCCATCAGACTGACAAAATTATTTTATCGGAAAAGTCTTTTAGCCCATATTTATTTTATCTAATGACGAAGAAAACGTTGTTAAGTTATTAAAAACCATTAACTTGAAGGGCGCTGTATTCCTACTATGCAAGGCTTGGGAAAAAGTCTCCTCCGAAGTCTTGCAGAAGTGCTGGCACAAAATTATGGTTTATGTAGCCAACGACACAGATACTGAATATGATGCTGAAGATCTGATTCCTCTGAATCAATTGCGGATTGCTTTCCTTGGCTAAAGAGCTCTTTCAGATTTGCTTAATGGTCTTACTGAGCAAAATCTCACGAATGTAGAAATACGTAGCTGGCTTGAAAATGATGAAGATTTGTTACTACTTGAAGACATAGATGTTATAGACGAACACCATGATAGTGACAATAAAAGTCCAGAGGTAAATATTACAAACCAGACTGTTAAGAATGATGAGGCAGTCAAAAGTTTCAATTTGTGCATAAAGTGGGCAGAAGAAAATGATTAGGGATTGACCGATACCGATATCGGTATATCGGCCATATCGGCCTTCTTGCCCGATATCGATATCGGTATCGGCCCATATCGGCCAAGAGTATATCGGTATCGGCCGATATATTTTTTAAAGAAATTAAAACATAAATTTATAAAGTAAAATAAATAAATAAAGAATTTTTGAGCTCAATTTTAGTAGTCTGCACTCCAGAAAAATCAGCTCCTTCAGCTTTGCCGAGATAAATCAAAAGTGTCTTACGTAATGATATTATTTTCGATATAGATGCACTGTTCTTACTAAAAATGTTGGTAATCTCTTCAAAGGGTTCTAATAAGTTTCATAAGTTTTTTGCTAGTTCCCACTGGTGATATGCTAGTTCCTTATCTTTTAAAGCTGAATCATCCATTAAAAATATATTTAAAGCGTTTTTTTTCTACCAAACGTTCCAACATATAAAAACTTGAGTTCCATCATGTAGGTACATCCTGAACCAAAGATTTTCTCGCCATATTAAGAGTATTTTGAATATTCTTCAGTCTATCACAAGCCAAAGAGGAGTGACTAAAATAAGTTACTATACGCCTCGCTTTTGCCAATAAATCCATGATTGATCGTTGATTTTCTATCGAGTCTTGTATGGCTAATTGTATAGATGTATAAAACAAGTTTGGTGTTTTAGTTTAACTTCGTCGATGCCCTTTTTTATGTTAGCGGAATTGTCAGCCAAAACCAAAAGAACCTGATTATGAACTAACTTCCATCTCTTCAGTAAATCATTTAACATCTGGGCAATATTTAAAGCTGTATGTGTTCCCGGAAAATGTTTGCAGGCCAGCACAAATGAACATCTTTCAGTCGTTTTAAAATTCATCCAATGAGCAGTAGAACACATAAATAAATTGTTATTGTGTTTGCACGTCCATAAATCTGTAGTTACAGAAACTTTAATGTTTTCTTCTAAGGAAAGTGATGATGATAATTTTTCACTAATTGCTAAAGAACATTTTTGGTAAATATCAGGAAGTATATTTTCTCTAAAATATTTATCAGAAGCATATTGTAACAAGGATCCAATTTTTTTAAACGCTGTTTAAAGCCGACATCATTCAGAATACTGAAGGGTTGTATACCTATAGCTAATAATTCTCCGATAGAATAGTGAATGTCTTTAGATTAAGTACTATTGATGTCCCATAACTGCATGTTATCAAAGGATTCAAATATCTTTAGCTGTGTGGTTTTACTTGAGCGGGCAGTTGAACAAGACGGACATTAATTGTAGCTAATTTATATAGCAAAATATCCATAATAGAAAATATAGCCGATATATCGGTATCGGCCGATATCGGTATCGGTCACAAAAAATCATATCGGTCGATCCCTAAAAATGATATCCCATTACATGATGTTCTTGTACTTCAAAGATTAAAATATACGGCTTTTATAATGAACCAGAAAAGGGTTAAGCACACAAAAATAATTACAAATTACTTCACATAATAATATAAAATTTGCTAAGCATGTTCGTATTTTATATATTTTTTTGTTTATGTACTATTTTCTAGTGGTTTTTATTAAATGTTTAACTTAACAATAAAAAAACTGTCCCAGTTCAGTAATCCGAAACATTTACCAATCCGGATCACCGCGGTTTTAATTAGTCCGGATTATCGAGGTCTCACTGTATTGCGAAAAAATTCAGGACGAGTTTCCCTGCTAAAAAATATTTAAAAAATTCCTATAAACCTAGGTTCGGAAATGCTTCGTTTTGGAGATACGTAACGAAGCATTTCCGGAGGTACGTTAATAGGAACTTTTTTCATATTTTTAAGCAGGGAATCCTGAATTTTTTCGCAATGTTAATGAAACATCCTGTATACTTTCGATATCTTTATTTTATTTTAAATGAAAGTTAAAGTTATATTTTTAGAAATATAAGTCCTTAGTTGGTTCCAAATCCCCCCCGTTCCCCTACTACTAACTAAGTACTGGTAGTAAAAATATGTGTGTGTATTTATACCTGTTCAATGCAATAAATGTTAATAATTAACACAAGAAGTATTAAATTAATGTTAATGTTTCAATAAAATTATTTGTGTTATTCCTAAGTTTTTGTCCCCTGCCTGCACAAAAGATAAGTTTATATTTAAATAATACGCAGTAACTCTGCCGAAATGATAAAATAAATATATCAACATAAATTACTTAAGCACAAACGTTCTTTTAATTATTATCGCATGAATTAGATAACTTCAGAAACTCGACGGTCTTTTTCAGAATGCTCGCATTTTAGCTGGACTATTATATTAATTATATTTGCCTCGTTTCCGTAAATAAAACATATGTAGTATCCCTCGTAGAGTGGATCCGAACACACATTTACTAAGAAAAAATCAATATGCCTTCTCAGCTCTAAGCGCGCAATCTTTAACCCAATCATTCTTTCTTAGTGTGTTTCGCCGAATACACACGTTGATTAGTGCGCGGTATTAAATTACGTTTTGAGTGTTTAGACTGATTAGTTTATTTTAAAGATGCCGAAAAATTCTCATCGGGATAAACAAAATAATTCGGGATGGGAAAAATAATTTACGAATTTACAAAGACGAATTCGTTTGTTGGAACTTGAACGGGAAGTGTCGTTATTACATTCACAGAATCAAAGTGTTTCGGAGAATTCTTCTCGCTCCCGTAGTTCTTCAGGAAAGCGTTCTCGTTCCCGGTCTCCGGAGCTTTCTTCCTAATTACTCCAAGACATTACTCCTAAGCCAAAAAGGCGCTGTGTCAGGTGCATACAAAGCAGTTCTTCTGATTCATCTACGTCAGAAGGTAAGTGTATTAATTTTTGTACCGGCTAGTGGATTGTAAGTCTGCTTATGATGGCAGAATATTTTTGATCACGATGTCAAAAATCTATTCCCTCTACATACCTCTGTTCACGATGGCAGGATATTTTTGATCACGATGTCAAAAATCTATTCCCTCTACATACCTCTGCTCACGATGGCAGAATATTTTTGATCACGATGTCAAAAATCTATTCCCTCTATATACCTCTGCTCACGATGGCAGAATATTTTTGATCACGATGTCAAAAATCTATTCGCTCTACATACCTCTGTTCACGATGGCAGAATATTTTTGATCACGATGTCAAAAATCTATTCCCTCTACATACCTCTGCTCACGATGGCAGAATATTTTTGATCACGATGTCAAAAATCTATTCCCTCTACATACCTCTGCTCACGATGGCAGAATATTTTTGATCACGATGTCAAAAATCTATTCCCTCTACATACCTCTGGTCACGATGGCAGAATATTTTTGATGACGATGTCAAAAATCTATTCCCTCTACATACCTCTGTTCACGATGGCAGAATATTTTTGATGACGATGTCAAAAATCTATTCCCTCTACATACCTCTGTTCACGATGGCAGAATATTTTTGATCACGATGTCAAAAATCTATTCCCTCTACATACCTCTGCTCACGATGGCAGAATATTTTTGATCACGATGTCAAAAATCTATTCCCTCTACATACCTCTGCTCACGATGGCAGAATATTTTTGATCACGATGTCAAAAATCTATTCCCTCTACATACCTCTGGTCACGATGGCAGAATATTTTTGATGACGATGTCAAAAATCGATTCCCTCTACATACCTTTGCTCACGATGGCAGAATATTTTTGATCACGATGTCAAAAATATATTCCCTCCACATACCTCTACTCACGATGGCAGAATATTTTTGATCACGATGTCAAAAATATATTACCTTCTATATAAATCTATAGATCACGACGTCAGATTTTTAGAGGTTTGATTTTTTCTCCTCATCCTGATCTCCATTGTTTTAAGCTTAATCGCATGGTACAGGCAGCATTAGAAAAGACAAAGAAATCACAGACGGTTTTAGTTAGAGATAACAGATTGGCACATCTCCAAAAGGAGTTAGGAGTGGCTTTAACAGCAATTGGTCAAACAGTTACTTCTCTTCTTTTAGATGAGGGTGATAAAAAAGAACATATTGAAAAGTTGAGCGACGCGGGGCGCATTCTGTTGGAAGTGTTTTATCTAAAAACGCTGTCCCGGCGAAAACTCGTCGCCTATGATTTCAAGGACCCTTGAAGGAGACCCTTCATAATGCTCCAATAGATACTTGGCTTTTTGGAGAAAAATTAGGGAAGAGAATAAAGTCTGCTAAAAAATTGGAAAAGTCGGGTGCGGAGCTACTAGTAAATCCACGACAAATATCCCCAAAAAAGCATTTAAACTCGAGAAGTCTGCTTCGATCTACAAACCTGGGTTATCAAAGCAGACAACACTCTTTCACCCCAGTTTCCCAACAAAGAAGAACGACGTGGAAGCAGGCACAACCAACTTATCAAGCACAACAACCTTACCCTCGACGCATGGTACAACAGGTATCCCGACGACGGGATGCGGGCAAAATATAGGCTTCCATTATTTTATAATACTTGGTGTAATATAACTTCAGACAAAATAATATTGTCATGGATAAAAGGTCTTAAGATACCTTTGTTAAAGAAACCTGTATAAATTGTAGCACCTAAGGAGCTTCATAGGTCACACAATTGAAAGGAATACAAAAGTGTATAAATAAATTTTTAAACATTGAGGCCCTAACTAAGGTTAAACCTTGCCAGGGACAATATTTATTAAATGTTTTTTTTTAGCACCAAAGCCAGATTGTTCACACAGAATGATTTTAAATCTAAAATCTCTAAACAAATATGTCTCAAATTATCATTTCAAACTAGAAGAGCATAAAACGGTAACGCGGCTTATTAAAAAAGATTGTTTTTTTTTTGCACCCTTGGATCTCAAGGATGCATATTTGCTCGTTTCAGTTGCTCAGTCATATAGGAAATATCTCGGATTTTAATTTAAAGGAAATTTTTACGAATTTAAATGTGTACCTTTTGGTTTCAGCTGTGCCCCTTTTGTTTTTACTAAAATAATGAAACCTATTGTAAGCTATCATAGACAAAAAGGAATGCAGTCAGTGTTATACCTAGATGGTTTCCTTCTTTTAGGTGCCTCCGTACCAGATTGTACAACTAATATTTTACAAACAATTAGTTTATTGGAATCATTAGGTTTTATTATAAATTACTCTAAATGTCAGTTCGCTCTTTTATATACAATTCAAAGAATATGACAGTTTCTTTGCCTCAAGAAAAGAAAAAGAGAATTATTACCTTGTCTCAAAAATACATAGGGACACTAAATTCCGTTGGTACGGTAGTTCCATATGGTTTTTTTTTATACTAAGCTTTTGGAAAGAGAAAAGTTTTTAGCTTTACAAAAATCTAAAGATGCTTCCAGAAGTGGTGGGGCATATACTGCAATAAAGAACGATGTCACGGGTACTGGAATACAAAAGAACAATAATTCCATGTAAATTATTTAGAAGTTTTAGCTGCATTTTTTGGATTACGTTGTTTTGCAAACAGTCTTTCAAATTGCAATATTCTGTGCAGAATTGATAATACCACTGCTATTGCCTATATTAATCGTATGAGAAGTATTCAATTTCCTGAATTAAACTCTTTTTCGAGAGGAATATGGCAATGGTGTAGTGTGAACAGCGTAACTTATTTATTTTAGCTTCTTATATTAGCTCAAAAAATAATGATATTGCGGATTTTGAGTTTCGAAGATTACCAGTAGAAACGGAATGGGAATTAAATCCAAAAGCATTCGAAGAAATTGTTAGCAAATTGAAATATCCTAATATTGATTTATTTGCTTCTAGAAATAACACAAAATGCGAAAAGTTTACTTCTTGGTTTAAAGATTCAGATAGCTGTGCGGTTGACGCTTTTACAATTTCTTGGAAATATCTAAAATTTTACGCATTCCCACCTTTTTCATTAATATTACGGTTTTTACAAAAAAAAAAAAAAAAAAAAATGTGTCAGATAGAGCCGAAGGAATCGTCGTTGTACCAAACTGGACAACACAGCCTTGATTTCCGGTTTTTCTATCCTTACTAAAGAGCGAGCTGATTATATTTAAACCAAGTAACTCATTACTTCTCTCTTTGATAGAAACCGCCACCCTCTGCACAGATCACTGTTACAGATTCTACTATTCGCCAATATAATTCGGGTCTGAAATTGTGGTGGCAATTCTGCCAAGAGGGGAAAAAATATTGTGTTTAATATATCTGTGCCCTTAGTGATAAATTTTTTAACTTCCCAATTTAAAAGGGGAGCATCCTATGGGACATTAAATTCGTACAGATCTGCTATTAGTCTAATATCTTCCAAGGACCTTGTGCATGATGTCAGACTTAAAAGATTTTTCAAAGGAGTATTCAGCCTTGATTCAGCCTTAGACCTACCACACCCAAATATGACACCAATTGGGACCCATCTAACGTTATAAATTACCTTCGAAACCTATCCAATGACAATATCTCCTTAAAAATATTATCATGTAGATTAGCGACCTTGCTAGCCTTAACAACGGGCCACCGCGTACAGACCTAAGAACCATAGAAATTTATAATATTGAAAAATTTGACGACCAACTTCAAATTAAAATTGATAAAGGCGTCAGGACCGAATAGATCTCAACCAACAATTACGTTGCCTTTTTTCCATGCTGATCCCCAAGTCTGTGTGGCAAAAACTCTTTTACATTATTTAAATATAACAAAAGATCTAAGAGCACCTGACTGTCAGAATTTTTTATTGCTTTTAAAAAACCCCTTAAAGCAGTCTCGACCCAAACTATAAGTAGATGGATAAAATTTATATGAACCAAAAGGGGTTTGGACACAATATTTTTACAGCACATAGTACCAGACACGCCGCTACATCAGCGGCTGCCCGGAAAGGCGTCAACATTGACGTAATTCAAAGGTCCGTAGGATGGTCCACTAAATCTCAGACCTTTGCGAAATTCTATCAAAGGCCTTTAGCCAAAAAAGGAGATTTTCTTGAAACAGTTCTTAATGTTTAAAATATTATTATTTTGTGTAATTATAATGTCTAAAATGCTTAGCTGGTTGTGCGTTTATCTAAGGATGTTGATTTAAAAGAAAATAAAAAAGTATCGTATTACTAAGACTATGTATATTTCTTTCTCCAGATATTGACGCCAGCAAAATAAACAACTTAATTTAAGTTCGATAGTTTAGATTTTAGTGAATGAATCATTGGTTTGATAATATAATATAAGTTTTCTTGTTGAATATAGGTACTACATAAAAAGATTTGATAAGTCTGAGGAAAAATGATTGTTGCTTAAGGCTTTAAATATCTACATATGTTTTATTTACGGAAACGAGGCAAATATAATTACAAGATTAAACGAACTTACCTTAAGTGAAGTTCAATCTTGATTATATGTAGCCTCGTTGAAGTAAATAAAAGTCCCTCCCTAACCCTAATAGGCCCCCTTACAGCAACAATCAAGCTTTAAAAGAATGATTGGGTTAAAGATTGCGCGCTTAGAGCTGAGAAGGCATATTGATTTTTTCTTAGTAAATGTGTGTTCGGATCCACTCTACGAGGGATACTACATATGTTTTATTTACTTCAACGAGGCTACATATAATCAAGATTGAACTTCACTTAAGGTAAGTTCGTTTAATCTTGTAATTATTAATCAGCAAAAACTTGTTTATTTTTATTTAATGAAAACGTTATCGATATTTTTACAACAGATGTTGGTCGGTAGTTTTAATGAAATATTATTAATTAAAAAATCTGTTTTGCTAACAGTTTTGTTTGTTACCGTAATTTGTTATTATGCTATTTCTTGTTAATTACTAATCAGTCATTAATTTACGATTGTTTCGGAAAATATAGTAGGACAAAAATGTTGCGGAGTTATACAGGGTGTCCCATGAAACACGGATTTTAGAAAAACAAATGTTTCATTGTACCAAATGAAAGTGGGAAAAAACCCTTTCAAAATGAAAATTTCGAAAATTGTTTACCATTTTGTGTACACAGGAAAAATAGTATTGTAAATTTAGTGTAGTAATAATTTTATATGATCTTTTTCTATAAAACCTCTTAATAACTACAAATCTGTTTATAAGCTTTTTCCAAAATAAATTTGAAAACTAAAATTTTAAAAAATGGTTTTATACAGGGTGTTTCAGAAGTACGGTACATAACTTAACGGGGTGATTCCTTATGATATTCCAAAAGAAAATGTTCATATGAACATGTGTCCGGAGTTGCCCCGTTTTTAATATACAGGGTGTTAGAGTATTTTTAAAAAAATCGGTTGCAATCGTGCGTTTTATCAAAAGGTGGTCATTTTGCTTTGATTGACTGTTGCATTTCCTTGTATCATTATTTAAAAAAAAAATAATTTTATTTTTATTTTGAATGTTTTAATTAACTTTGAAATACATAGGTATTTTTTTGTACATGCAATAAAGTGGTTTTTATTTTTTCTCTCGAAACGAAGCAAGATACGAAAACAATTCAGGAAACTCAAAAGTTGTATTATTACTTAGTTGGGTATATCCAAAAAACTAGTGATCGGCCGATACCGATATAAATATTGGTGCATCGGTATCGTATCGGCATATCGGCAAATTTCGCCGATAATCGGTATCGGCAATATATTGCCGATAAATATCGGCATATTTAAGATTAACTGTTTTATTAATTGTAAGTGAAAACCCATTTTTAACATTTTTTTTTTCATAAAACAACTAAATTATTTCTAACATTAATCTTATTAATTTTAGGTTATTTACATAATATTAGGCATATGACAAAATTAAATAAGGCATATGTTGGGCAATGAAAACAATACTTTTTTAACGAAACTAAACAACAAGTACAAGTTGTAGTTAACTTAAAATGGCATTGAAATTACTAGGTATTGCAAAAAATGAAAATATTGCACGACACGATCGATATCCGAAGTAGCAATATACAATGTACTAATTTGATCCAAGAACTAAACAACGATTGCAGCAACGCGGGAGCACTATACATTCCGTAAAACTGATAATCACCAGTCCACCACTGGTATTTGGAATCGGGCGGTCGGGGAATTACCGAAATTTGTCCACGTTACGTCCACGTTATTGTCAGTATTTGACTTAAAGATGCTTTACAATGTTGCCACTATTGACAATTTTTACTTAATCCACATAAGTTGAATAGTAACAGATCTTTTAAAAATGTGGTGCCGATACCGATATTATATCGGTATCGGCAACTAAAATATCGGTATCGGCAAAAAAAGTTCGTATCGGCCGATCACTACAAAAAACAATTTCAAAATTAGAAAAAAGTAAGTGGCGTACATTTTCTTGTCAATAATATTCGTTTAGGTGCTCCCCAGGACGCCACTGGACTTAATAAATTTGATCTAGTTAAGCGACTCGGGATAATTTTCAATTCAAATTCCCTCATTCTTTCCTTCATTCGAAATTCCGTCGACGGATTTTACCATCGTCTGGGAGCATGCCAAGTAGAGGGTGGAGACATTCCAGCATTTGCCACGTTAAACCACCTTTTTGTTGTATTTTGTTTTGCTTTGTTACATTTTTATTTTTTTTTTAACAAAATAAATAACAAATAAACCATAACTATTGTTAAGTCACAATGTCACAAAATGTCAGAACGTGAAACAATGAAGATTTCTTACCTTGAAAGGTAAAAAAAAAACATCAATGATTTATCATTTCCGCTTATTTAAATAGGGATTTTTTTTAAACTTTTAACAGTCGCCATTTTGAAATAGCTTGACAGAATCGTGCCAAAATGAGCACACTGTACGAGATATTAGCTTTCAAATGATGTATCACAAGCTTTATGTTTCCATTTAAAAAAATATCGATGGCGTCATATCTTTGACAAATGTCTATAAAGAAACAAACGAATAACGTCAAAATATGAGCATGTATAAAACTAAATTGCCGTGTCCGAGCATTTTCCCCAAAAGTTACAGGTTAAAGCTATAATAATTTTATTCCGGACTTCTGGGCAGCCCTGTATATATAGCAAATTTTCATCTAAGTTCCTATTTCCGACAATATCCAGCTGATTTTGATTTGAAAATAAGTTGTACAATTATTATTGTTTACAACAAAATGGAATGCATGCAAATAAAACAATATTTAATTTTTTTCATTCTCAATTTTATTCAAATGACAAATTTTTTTTTTTATTAATTTTCTTTGTGCAGCTAAATACTACTCAGTGAGACCTTTCATTTGAGGTATAAAAAAGAAGGTGGTGTAATTTGAAAATTCAAAGTGGTGGTGTGGCCCTACCCAAATAACATTTATACCATATCGCGTTACTCTAACTTTTGTACTATTCGAGATATTTGCATTAAAAGTTTTCAAATTGACACCCTGTACTGTATATGGGAAAATTAGTAGGTAATTCTTTAAAATTGTTAGGTAATGAGTTCGGGCGAATTAGATATAATATGTAACCCAGCAACAATAAAAATGTCAAAAGTGGCAATTAGGAGAACTAAACTTGATATATAGATTATATTAGTGTAAGTAATGGGTAAAAAGATTAATTGAACATAGATTCATATCATAAAAGATAAAGTTACGACCTCGCTACTATTTCCCAGTGTTTCATTGTCGGAAGTTCTAAAATCGATAGACGATAAAATCTAAACATAATCTATAAAACGTATTAATACTAATAGTAATAAATTAAGATCTGCCTAAAATGTTTACGGTTTAAAATCATCAACATGTGTTTCCTGGATCTAATGGAAATTAGTCAAATTTCTGAAATCTCTTGGATGTCTTTTTGTCTTGTAATTTTTAATTGTAATAATTATAAATGATATCTTTACTAGATTAATTAGTTTGGATGCTTGTCGTTTGTAATTAGCCTTATAGTAAACAGTCAAGGAAGCCTTAAAAATATTATTCAGTACTGCGAATAAATTACTACTATTTTAAGCATAATTAATGTGGATAAGCTTTCCTTTTAATTGGCTAAAGTCGAACTAGTCCTTAGTTATAATAATAATTATTGTCGTATGCACAATCGGTGAGTTAAAAAGGCCATTTCCGGATAAAAACATGATGGACAATCAGCCGTTGTGGGGATTGGATAAAATTCAATTTCGTGTCATAATATTTAATCGTTTGGTAGGTAGTTATAAATTAAAAATCGAAAAAATTACATGTAAAATTTGTCCTCGCTCCTTTCAACTTTGATAACTGTGACGTAAGTACCTATTTGTTAAACTAGGTAAGATGTTATCTAACTAACATAAACAAGAATGTAATTAAATGAAAATCGATTTTAAAAGCGTTATTTAGACATTTCAAATTTTTTACTTCAAAAATCTGGAATAGAAATTCTTTAAAAACTAACTTTTTTATGAGCTTTTTTAAATAATTCCGTAGGAATAACATGTATATTTTTGAAAAAAGGATTTTAAGCCATATCACCAGTAACCCAACAGGGTGTTTTACAATAATTCTATGCTAACTTAGGGGCCGTAATCCTTGGATGATTTTAAGAAAAAAGAGCTCATATATATTATATTAATGAGGAATAAGCCCCTGTTCCCAATCATAGAACGCTACACTGCCGCTACCTGATGTAGATTGGTTTCGAACTCTTTGGTTCTCGTCAGTATAGGACAAGCATGACAAGTGAACATACCAATTACACAGGTCTGCTAAGTAAAAATTGTCTGAAATATAATCAGTGATTTTTATAGTATTTGTAGTGCTGATGACGGGAAAAAAAGTGAAAAAATTCCATCATGTACAATTTTCTTAAAAACCGCATGTCCAGTTTTGGCTAATTTGCGTATTCTTTTAAAATTATGTTATGCCTTATAAGTTCATGACAGATTCCAAATATCCCCAAATAAATATTATATTTGGTAATAAACTTGGTAATAAACACGTTCAAAAATAAATGTGGGAAAGTAATACAGCTTTTGCAATGAAGTAGCTATTTTTACACTGGAGAGCTGTACCAACTAAAACTAGAGTAATTCGTTTTCTTACTAACAGCATGTCCAGTTTTGACTAATTTGCGTATTTTTTTAAAAACTATGTTACCCTTATAAGTTCATGAAAGACTCCAAATATACCCGAATAAATTTTATATTTGAAAACAAATACTTTCAAAAATAAATGTGAGAAAGTTTTTTTTTTATGGCTCTGGTTAAACCAACTGGCCAGCATCTCTCTTTATTCGACATTATTGGCAACAAATTTATATTTTTACAAACTTACAAAATTTACTGAGATTTAGGCTTTTTACAATAATACAGCTTTTGCAATGAAGTAGCTATTTTTACATTGGAGAGCTGTACCAACTAAAACTAGAGTAATCCGGTTAAATCTGCAAAACTTCTTGACTAGCGTCCACTATATTATTCCACTGTACATACCAATACCCTCTCCTCTAGACACTTCCCAGTGTGATAGTGATGATGACGGCGTAGTACAACCCTGACACAAACAAACCGACTTTTTTCACTCAATCTGAACTGACTGATTTAGTTAGCGACTTAGGGCTTCCAAAGGACTCAGCAGAACTTTTAGGATCTAGATTAAAAGAAAAAAAATTGTTGGCTCCGGGTAGTTCCTTTTATTGATATCGAAGTAGAGAAAAAGAACTTGTGCCTTCTTTTCTCTCAAGAAGGTAACCTTTTTTATTGTAGTGATGTTCCTGGAGTTAAGGCAAGTTTTAGAATAGAGTATAAGCCAGAACAATGGCAACTTTTTATTGATTTGTCTAAAAGCAGTTCTTCTACACAACGGTAATAAGTATGCTTCGGTGCCCGTTCGACATTCAGTCCATTTGAAAGAATGCTATGAAAATCTTGAGCTGATCTTAAACACAATTTGTTACTTATATACGATATGTGGCGATATTAAAGTGATTTCCACGTTGCTTGGCCAACAAAGTGGCTACACAAAGTTTCCTTGCTTTCTCTGCAAATGGGAGAGTCGTGACAAAAAGCAACACCATGTCAAAAAATAATGATCACTGAGAAAAACCTTGCAAGCTGGAGTTAAAAATGTTGCGAGGGAATCTTGTAGATCCTAAAAAGGTATTACTTCCACCACTTCACCACATTAAATTGGGGTTAATGAAACAATTTGTGAAGGCATTACCAAAAGAAGGAGAATGGTTAACATATCTTTGTCAGCAATTTCCTGGTTTATCCGAGGCAAAACTAAAAAAAGGAGTGTTCACTGAAATATTCTGGTAAACAAAAGGGACCCATCTACCAAGTAAACGTCGCTGATATGCTCGACAACTTCAAGAAGCTGGGCTGTAACATGAGCATAAAAGTCCATTTTCTCCGCTCAAGCCTTTCCTTTAAATCTTGATGATGTCAGCGAAGAACAGGGCGAAAGAATCCATCAAGACATCAAGGAAATGGAAAGAAGGTACCAAGGAAAATAATGTCAACATGATACATACATAGCGGATTACCGCTGGATGTTAAAAGCACGATCCTGAACGTGCCCACAGCAAGAAGAGCACTAAAAGAAGCATCGATGCGTTTGAGGGGTTTCCATAAGGACTTTTAACTAATAAGAATCTAATATTTTTCAATATTCTGTGTTGTAAATATAAACTTTGACATCTCCTACCTGCTTAATAAAATCTAGAACCTTAAGAACTGTAAAAATTGCGTTAAATTTAGCTTTTTACCCAAAGTAGGTCCCTTTTTTGTGAGATAACCTGACGTGATAGAAAAGAATGGATTTTTGAAATCAGCACTGGAAATTATTTACAAATCAGAATACAAATTTCAAAAAATTTTATTTCGCAGACCTGTGTTATTGGAAGCCGAAACACCTTGAAGGTACGACATTGATCTGCGTAGGCAATACAATATAGGCATCGCCATCTTTTACCAGTTTTTAGCAATCTGAAGTGAGTAATACCGTATACTATAAACAGTATATCAAATGAATACAATCCGCAAGGGACTTATTAAGTACCCTTGACAAATATTATTCATTTGATAAATTATCAAAATCATGGCTTAAATTTGCTTGTTAAAAACAAAAAACTTTCGTTTAAATATAAAGTCGGGTCTTTCTATTCCTAAAAATAGAATATAATTTGTATCAAATTGGCGTAAAGTTGAACACATTAATCTTATTAATTTTTACGTAAGGAATAAAGAATTACGAAATAGCAATTAAGAAATTGGCTAACTTCGGCCTACTGTGACTACTAAATTATAAACGGTGGTATTATTGGAGCAGTATGGACGTGTTCGTGCCTGATCTGTTTCGAAAACGAGGGGAAGTCATAAAACTTTTCTGTTTTATCAGTTTTTAGTCAGAACGGCGCTAGTTTGTTTGCATACATTTAAGGTCGTTAGTCTGGTCGGCCGGCTTCGGTATAAATGTTTGTGTGTTATGTATGAGCATACTTGCATTGTTTTCCTTGGAAACATCATTTCATTAGAAAGATTCTCATAAAACCTTATCCGTAGCATGTGTTTAAGAGTGTTTGTTTGATCTGCATTTTTATTCAGTGCAGAAAAGTGCAAGAATACTATTACATTATGTACTAATAACAATCTTAGCTTCAAACCAACTCATTGATTGCTCAAAAAGTATAATTTGAATTTATTTTTAGAAATTTCCTGATTTTTCCAGATCTTCTCTGACCATATAATTTGATGGCCCGACTATAAAACAACTTTTAATGGCACCTAGGTAAATATTCCAGACAGTAATTAAATAGTCCTAAAAATCCCCAATTTACACTGTGCCCGTTCATTCATATTTAAAATTAAACCAAATATACAGAGTGATTTATGGTGGATAAAACATTAAATGTTTATAACGAACCCGTCAATGGGACGCTCCAAAAATTTGGTAATTGCATAAACGGGCATTGTTGCTTCCTTTGCGTAATAGCAACTCCCAGATACCTACAAAGGCACTAAAACTTGGTTGGGAGTTAGGCAATTCCTGGATGCCTATACTTGTAATATACAGGGTGGTCTAAAAACACAAGTATTTTGATTACTTAAAAAAATGTCTAAAAGTAGATTTTCTCCAAATGAAACACACTGTACCTACATTATTACTGACTTGAAAAGCTGCTTAAATCTGTTCTCCTGTTACGTATACCATACCTATACATATTTCTGACTTATAAGCATTTATTTGAAAAAATTATTCCCATTCGGTTTATAGTCTTGTGTCATGTCAGTGTTGTTATCGAGATTACACGATATTATCCGAGATATTATCTATTAGATTCTTACACAATTCACAAGTAAATTCAAGAGAAGAGTTGCTACATCGGGTTAACCAAGTATTTCAAAATATAGATTCAAATAAAATTAGATTTGCCATAACGAGTACAGTTAACTAGCGTATTTCGTTGCGTTTCCTTCAAATTTAAAAGCATCAAGCAACAATAACAATTCAAACTGCTAAAATAATTAAACGCAATATATTAGTAATACTCCAAGTCCAAGTTATTTACCCTTAAAACCTGATCTTATAAGACGATGCCTTTTTCTAAGAATTTCCTATTTCTTGCATAAATTCATCCATAAATGCCTGCCTTAAACTTTTAATATTTAGGTATTGATATACCATCTCAACTGTGTGTCCTTCATTGAGCCCTATTTCGTCGGTGCAATACAATTTATTCCCTTTTTCCGGAAACTCCCGTATTTTTTCAATTATTTTCGGCGTCATAAAATAATTTAATATTTTTCGATTTCGTTTAATATACCAACCTAAAATTCATTTATTTTAAAGTTCGTTTGAAAACTCTTAATGATATTTTAACCATAATTTTTTTTTGTGGATACCTATTTCATTTAGGAAACAAAATCCATGGATTTTGCGACGAATGGCGTATTCTATGGCATCATCCAAGATTATTTCTTTCCGTTCTCTTGTCTGGGCCTCTTAACTGCTTTCTTTTTCGTCATTATCTTGATGAAGGCCTTTCAAAACCCTGAAGACTATGCGCGAGGAAAGTTTCGTTAAAGTGCCACATAGTTCTGCAGCACCCAATGCGGTTAGTTCAGGATTCCATGATATACGCTTTTAATTATTATTCGTTCTTTTAATGTTAATTGAAATTTTTTTTTGTAGGCGGACAAATAGTTAAAGGTTCGTTAACATCCATAGGGGTCATTTCATATCAAATCAACCAAAGGTTTGGCAGGTAATTTTGATAATTTTTGGTACAGTCATTTTACCCATCTAGTAGCTAAAAAATCCCAAATTTAAAATTTTTCTGACAAGTAGTTTTTTTTTAATTGATTTTTGAAAATAAAAAAAAACATTTTCCCTAAATATATATACGAAGAGAAATTGGGATATCTTAAGAACTACTTGCACTAGAGCAGTGAGTTATATCTCATTTAAAATGGAATGAGGTACTACCCGATATAGGTATTCAAAAAAAAGAATTAAAATTTATTTTGAAATTTGTAAAAAAATATTTTTTTATTTTTTTCGAAAAAATATTGTTAGTTTTAATCATTATTTCTCCATCCCGAAATTTGATAAATATCTTGCTGAAATATTCACAAAAATAATATAATTAAAAAAAAAATAAAAATATACTTTTTTAAAAAGTTTGAAAAAAATTTTTTTATTCAAAATTTTCAATTTTTTTTTCTAAACACCTACATTAAGTGGTACCTCATTTGAAAGGTATTTTTAAGACCTTTTAAATGAGATATAACTCAGTGCTCTAGCGTAAGTAGGGAATGCAATCTCGTTCTCGCGGATCTCGTTCTCGCGAGATCTCGGCCTTTTTTAGCGAGATTGATCTCGGACGAAAAAAGGGCGAGATCTCGCGAGTTTAACGAGATTGCACTCGAGCATAAAAACGTCTTATTCAAAGCGCGTCAAAGCACGGACTCGGAACTCGGACTAACTGACGAAGTTTTTGTCGGTTTTGTTCGGTGCGCGGGATTCCCGGGAGGCAACAGGCAACGGCCTGAGGTAGCGGTCGCGGGACGAGGTGTCTCAGATTCGTTTGACCGGTCGAAAACGAAATTAAGCCGACGTGCAGCGTCATCAGGGCGCATTTGTTTTGTTTACTAATAGGTAGTTGTTGCTCGCTAACGTGATTGAGTTTGATTGCATTCGAGTATTTTTTTTGGTTATTTATGCAAAAAAAAGTTTCTTATGTGATTTACGAGTAAAGTAACGAACGATGTCGGCGAATATAGTTTATAAAGACTATTTGAGTGGGTCGGAAGTATGGAAATACTTTTTGAGAGCGGAAAATGGATTGAGTGCTAAGTGCAAACTTTGTAAGAAGATTCTTAAAACCAAAGATCGATCTCCGCGTGGCTTACATGTGCATTTAAAATCGATCCATAAAATTGACACGAAAACGAAGGATGTCATATCACCCCCGCCGTTGCCGCCACCATCATTAAATACTGGGGCTACTAATCAAAACATGGAATTAGTAACAGCATCCGCATCTACGTCGAATGTTAGTCCAGAATCACCAGGATCGTCGGATTCGGGACCAGTGCCACCAGCAGGAAAGAAGAGGCAAAAAATTACTGATCATTTCCTCCCGGTTGAAGATACTTCTATGGAGAAAAAAGTATCAAGAATGGTAGCCAAAGATGGACTACCTTTCCGTGTTTTCTGTACTTCCAAAGATATGAGAGATCTCTTCAATTCTTCGGGACACAAACTGCCTATGTCCCCAAACACAATTAAACTTATAGTTATGAATTATGGCATGGCACTGAAAATGAAAATAATGCGTGAATTGGCTCAACTGAAGGAGAATGATCACAGATTTACGCTAACATTTGATGAGTGGACTTCTTCTATGAACAAGCGATACATGAATGTGAACGTACACACATTTTTGAACGGAAATGCTCTGTTTTGGAACTTGGGGCTAATTCGCGTCTATGGAAGTATGCCTGCTGAAAGTGGTGTCAGTATTTTGAAAACAAAGTTAAACGAATTTGGCCTTATTCTGGAAAAAGATATTATCAATATTACTACAGATGGGGCAAGTGTGATGAAAAAGTTGGGTCGATTGATATCACTTTCACATCAGCTCTGCTATGCCCATGGAGTTCAACTTGGCATAATAGATACTATCTATAAAAAACAAACTGATGTTGAGGAACCTGTAATAGAATCTGAAAATGAGGAAAACGACGATGAGATTCCTTTGGAAATGGACGAAATTTCTAGCACATGCTTAGACTCAGAAGTTGATGTTTTTCATTGCTCTATGCCCAGAATAGAAGTAGACCTGGATGCAGAATATGCAGGTATTATTGAGAAAGTTAGGAAATTGGTGAAACTTTTTAAAAGATCACCTACTAAAAATGATATTCTGCAAATATACGTAAAGCAAGAATTTGGAAAAGATATTAAGTTACAACTTGATTGTAAAACTCGATGGTCGAGCCTAGCAGACATGATTTCTACATATATGAGAATCAAGCTGTCTGTCAGCAAAGCTTTGATCGACCTCAGCCTGGAAGCCGATCCGAACTACTCTTTGAATGCGGAAGAACATGTAGTTTTAGCGAACTTAGACAAGGCATTTCAACCTGTAAAACTGGCTGTGGAGGTGTTATGTCGTCAAGATACAGACTTGGCTATCGCAGAAACAACACTTAGGTTTATGATTCGCAAACTAGAAGAGCTAAAAACTCCATTGGCAGAAAAACTAGCTGGCTCCTTGAGAAAGCGCATTGTTGAGCGTCGGACGAATTTGACAGCATGTTTGTTGTATATTAGAGATCCAGCTAAATACCAAGCAGATAAAGAAGAGTTTGCGAAAGACGAAACATTTAAATTGCCTCCGAAAAACGTGATTCGAACTGAAATCAAATCACTTATAGAGCGTTTGCATCCGCAATATAGTCTGACTAATCCACAGACACAGACAAATTCAGAATATTCAGATCCATCTTGGTCGATCGCATCAACATCAGCTGCCACCGCTAATGATATAGCTGAATTTGATGATGACGAAAATGAACCGCTTTCATCTCTTGCTAAGAGTCTCAGAAAGAGTGAGACACGCAAGAGTATTTCATTGCAAGAAGAACTTCAGGAAACATTGACTGCTGCGTTCAAAGAACCTAGAGACAGAAAACTAACTACGAATTCTCTGGAGGCATTAATCAAAAAGGAAATGAATTTATACGAGTCCGGGGGGTCAAAAGGCGAACTTTTACAGTTCGTGGATAACTGCCTAAGATCTGTGGTTCCATCTAGCGTTGAATCCGAAAGGGCCTTCTCAGCGGCTGGTTATCTGGCCAACAAAATAAGAAGCCGTTTAGCAGACGATACATTGGACATTTTGTGTTTCTTAAGGAGCTACTTTCAAAAAAATTTGTAATAATGGCTTTGAACTGAACAAATTTTTCATTTGATTGTGTTGTGTTGATTTTGTTGTTTGATTGTATACTGAGTAGATATAGTTTTCTTTGATAATAATATCTCAGTCACAGTATCAGTTTAATAGTCAACTCAACTTATATATTAAGTTTCATTTTTTTCCTTCTCGTTGTTTTGTTTGTTATTGTTATAAAAGAACTGTTTTATTACTAAAATATTTTTATTTGTTATTTGATAGATAGATACGTACATCAAAGTTTAATACTTATAAGTTTTTTAAAACTTGATAGACAGATACGTCGATACGTCAAACAATGTTTAATGCATAAAAGTCTATTAAAAAAGTTCGTGAAAATTAATGTTTATCTTATAATACCTATAATTTTTATTATTTTTTTCTTAATTTATTCAAATATTGTGATTATTTGCAAAAAAACGCACAAAACTGCCAATCTCGCGAGATCTCGAAATTGGCGAGATCTCGCGGTATTGTTATTCATAAACTCGCGGGATCTCGCTGAGCCCCAATCTCGCGAGATTTGCATTCCCTAAGCGTAAGTGGTTCTTAAGATACCTTGATTTCCTTTAATATATTTTTAGGGAAAATGGTCACTTTTTTTATTTTTAAAAATCAATTAAAAAAAAACTACTTGTCGGAAAAATTTGACATTTTGGATTTTTTATCTACTAGATGGGTAGAAGAACTGTACCAAATTATCAACATCGGTGAGGTGATCTGCCAAACCTCCTTTTATTTTGGTTGGTTTGATGTGAAATGACCCATAGGTTACTTATTTAAAAGCAGTTATGAACACTAAATAAAGCCTAGTAACTATATATTTACACAAAACAATATCTATGTGAACGACCCTTATATTACGAAAACAAAAAATCTCACAAAATACATGGATAAATTCATAATAAAAACACAAATGAATCAAGAAGTGCGAATTGGGTCTCTGTGTGTTGCCACATGTATTTGCTCCGCGATCAAAATCCCGGTATCGGAATCGCCGTGCTATTCTAAATGCATCTTAAGTTCACTGTAATCGTAGCGGCAAAGTTTATTATATGCATAAAAAATATTTACTTGTACAATATTTTTATTCTGCTGTTCCTAGATTTGGTGATTTGTATTAAATGAGTCACTGACAGAATTTGTGGACTTTGGGTATAAATGCTCAAAATCTGGCTGTTTACTTTCAAACACTTAAAAATGAATTTTTATTATTTACCTCTTTCACCAAATAATTGCTAAATTTTAAAATACTTTCTGATTTTACTAGGGTAACTCGCGAAATTTCAACATTGCCATTGTTCACGTAAATAAATTTTTAATATCAATGACAGATTAGGATTGGATGCGTTTTAGCCTATGTTTTTAAAACAATAGACTAAAATAGACAAGGTAAAACAATGTATATTATGTCTAAATTCAATTTTTAACGACATTTCCTTGAAAATCTTACACCTGCTATTTGAAGCCAATTAAATGCCCGTACTGTGACATGTTGCCAGTTGCCATCGCAACGACAATGAAATTCGAAAATTATTTTGCTCCAGGGTACCCTGAAAGTGATTACAATGATGGAAATCTTTTGACGAAATTCAATTAGGTATCACAAAAGTACTCTTAAAAAATACTTCCGTCGACTTTACTAACATGAGTATGTAATGACATTAAAAGATTTTGACACAGTATATTATTATATTTGATGTTATTGAAGTTTGAGGAAGTTATTGTATTTTTTTCCGAAAATTATAATCCATAATGCGACATTTTTAAAGACTGATGATTCGACTAAACCACGCTAATACAGTATCTATCATAATAACATTTCATTATTCATACCCTCCCTGAACCAACCAATTCAACAACAATTATTCTAATATGTCGCCAAAATATTCAAAGTTCGGTTTTTCTAATATTTTGGTGTAAAATTTTCTTACCGAACATCACGCGACCTAAAATTAATAACCAGAAATGTTTCCTCGTACACGAATATTTTAAGAATACTGTCCCCCGCCTACAGCTTCAGATAAGTCATTTTGTAGTCATTTGGGTACCTACTGACAAAACGTTTATTCAAAAATCAAACAAATAAATTCCATAGAAACCAATGCCAATGACCATTGACGTTACCTGAATTATACATTTCTTAAGGCCAAAATTATCAATCTCCTGGTAGTGATAACAGCCACATAACTTCCATGACAACAATTGTTCCCACATTAATATCCTTAGAAGTTATCTTGTAGTTAGAGTTACCAGGACATTGATAATATGAGCCTAAAAGAAACAACAATTTTCGTGAATATAGGAAATTCAGAAAAAATACATGTACCTATAGTTGATGCAAAACAAAAACCGATATACGTCATCAATCGGCTGATAATAGTAAATTAGTAAGAAAACACGAGGAAATTAAATTTGGGCAAAAAATATTAAAACTTTATGCGATATTGAATTTACTACAAGCTTAAAATATTCTACTTTGATACACTGATAAAACTGTGCTCCCTTAATCAAATAATCCGATTTATTTGGTGAATAATTATTGGTAATAAATAAATGTGATTTTAATTAACTAAATTTTATTTAACTGAAATAAATGAGAGTATTTCGTTTTATTTGCAAAATTATTTGACTGTTGGTTGATTTGTGTCAAATAATAGAACCCTTCAAACAAATATCTTACCAAAAAAATCACTAAAATAACAAAATCTAAATAACTAATTATTTAATCGAACTAATTTTTATTTAGGAACTAAATCCCGTTAATCGCTAGTTAAATCACCCAATAGAGTACTATTTAAATGTCTAGGTCATTTAAACTAAATAATTATGTATTTCCATTAAATCCTTAATATAAAACAACCAAATATTTACAAATAACTAATTATTTAATCGAAGTACATTTCAAGTTAAGAACTAAATACCTTTAACTTTAATTTAAATCATTCATTGCCGAACTTTTCAAATAATTTGTTCATTCAAACAAATAATTAAGTATTTAAATGAACTCCTGTCGCCTACTTTGGGCTTTGAGTAATTTGATTGGTTATACAAAAGTGGCCTAATCATCGCGTTTTGGGTCAGTTGTGTTCGATTTTGTCTTGTAGAAATTTATGAGTGAGAGTGAAATCTTCTTTGTTAGTGGCACAGAAGTTAGTGGTTCCATCAAAAATTAAAACGAAGATATGGGGAATAAACGTAATATTAATAATTATTTAGAAGATTGGGTATATCGAGGGGTATATCCCATATGTTAGATACTTTTCAAGGTAGGAAACTATATTTGAATATTTTAGTTAGGTACGCATGAAACGAGTTAAAAAAGTAAGATAAGAGGCAAAGAAAAGATACTTGTAATACCTAATTTGAAATTTCGAACAAAAAATCTTTTTTTAGTAGCCAGGTATTTATAAATCATGGCTACCTAGGTTACAAATAAGACAGTTTTTCTCAATTTTCCCCATAATTTAATACCTATCAAACCTCCTAACGTAAAAAATATAATATCATTAATATAATATTAATAATTATTGTTCCTAATATTTGCAAATTTGCCTTTATTTAATTTTTTATCAAAGTTATTAACTTCTCTATAATGTTTTATTGAAGTATATTTTAAGCGGAACAACAACTAATGGTCGGTTTATACAGCAAGATAATATAACATACAAATAAAATAAGAGTTTAATCTACAGATCTGCCATAAGACGTTTAGAAACACATAACATAACAAAAAATAAGAAATAAAATAAGAGATGGTTATGTTTTAAATTTTTTGTTATTTTCATGTAAAAATCGTTGTGCGCGTGCGCGTAATTTGTCATAACCTTTATTTTCGGCAAAAATGTGTTTTTTCTGTTGGTTTGCCCTATTATTTGAACACTATAAACAATTTGATAAGGTTTGTGATTATTATGGTATAGGTACTGATTAAACCATATTCAATAGCAACATTTCAATATTTCTTATTTTTATGTGACGTCTGTACAAACACGTACTTAAAAGGTATTTAAACCAAATAAATTTATATTTGATCTAAATAAATATAAAAGACAAGTTAAACAATTATGTACTTGAATAAAAAACAATCACTTTGATGGAAATTACCGGTTTATTTAAATCAAATCACTTAAATTGTTTAATTAAATAACGTTGCTGTTACGGCAAATACATGTAAATTTTATGGAAGTAGTCCATCTCACAGTGGAGTAATATTTTAAGTGAGGAATGAAACACAAAGTCTGCTCCACTAATTTAATAAATAGGTTCAGATTAACATCCCAAACATGTTTCAAAGGCATAAACCTTCATCTTCAGTGGGTAATTATTAAGATGTTGTTATTTATGAAGAGACTAATGACATTGTTACGTTTTTTTATAAACTAATGTTGCAGAAAAATTTTTATGAAACCATATGTAACTTTAATTCGGTAAAAATATATCTTAAATTAAAGTAAAATTAAATGAATAAACATAATTTAAATGAATTTAGTTTTATTTTAATTTTAAACTTGTTGAAAAACCCAAATTTTACTGGGAGATTGTAATGGGGTACGACCATCATGGTGGAGTCGTACCAAAATGATTTTGGTACGACTCCACCATGATGGTCGTACCCCATTACAATCTCCCAGTAAAATTTGGGTTTTTCAACAAGTTTAAAATTAAAATAAAACTAAATTCATTTAAATTATGTTTATTCATTTAATTTTACTTTAATTTAAGATATATTTTTACCGAATTAAAGTTACATATGGTTTCATAAAAATTTTTCTGCAACATTAGTTTATAAAAAAACGTAACAATGTCATTGGTCTCTTCATAAATAACAACATCTTAATAATTACCCACTGAAGATGAAGGTTTATGCCTTTGAAACATGTTTGGGATGTTAATCTGAACCTATTTATTAAATTAGTGGAGCAGACTTTGTGTTTCATTCCTCACTTAAAATACATGTAAAACAAAAGTAAAATAAATATGTACTTGATAAAATATATATAAATATCAATCAAATAAACATTTTGTTAACTTAACTTTTAACCTATTTTTAAGTCATTGAAGCGGCTTATTTAAGTTAGATTACTGTTAAGGAAATAAATATTTGCTTGAATTTTGTATTCAGTGATTAACTCCAAATAAAAAGTAATTTGTATCAAATCAGATAATACTAATTTAGGCAAATAATTCCTTGGTGTTTTTCAAATACATATTTGTTTGGCTAATAGGAAACAAATATTTATTTGAGTCAATGGTAAATTTTTTTGATTCAAATAATTAATTTTATCAGCGCACGAATTCCCCCGCAAAGTTTTAAATTATGCTGCTACCTATGTTATCTTTCTAATTTTAAATAAAACTCCCATAAAGCTTTTATAAACATATATTTTATATACCCTGAGTAATACATCAATAATTGCATGTGTTTATTTTAAATAGAAATTCTTATGCAATAATTATAAGTATACGAACCCACTTATAGCAAATATTCTGTTTATTTAAGCTTGTAAAAATTAATATAAATTAAATTTTATTGGCCGACAGTTGGCATTTCATGGAAAACTAACCTTAATTGTTTTGTGGTTCCGTGTTGCTGTGCGTCTATTTTTTAACAAGAACTTCATAGCCTTTTATAAATAGCAATAAAAAACAAGAGAAATAAAAGTGCACATACATAGGTATCTCTGTCGATTACGTTGTTTACTATTTGTAAAAAATGCCGAAGCATTTAAATAACCGGTGCAAAGAACTAATAGCTTCTCTAAGAAGCTATTTTCAGGGAGAAATTAACAACAATGGCTTATTGTTACCCTTGACAGCAGTACATTTAAGTAAATTTAAAAAGTATGTTAAGGTCTAGATATTTTATTTCTACTTTACTAATTTTTAGCGTGTAGCAGCTGCCTTAAATTTGAATATCTCCACTGTAAGCGCAATTTCAACAACAGTTAAGAAAAATAAATTATTAGAATCACCTTAAAACAAACGTTCTAATTCAAAAAGAATTGTAAATGTGTTAAGATTGGATATAATATGTTCTATCCGTTACACTATTTATGGAATGTACGAAAACAAGTAAGTTGTATTATTTAAAAATTATAATATTTTACATAATAATAATAATAATAATAATAAAGGTCTTTATTTGTACATTTATAACATTTTACATATTATAACAATTAGTTGTTATTATATACTTAATAATGTACAAAAAGGCGAGGTTCAGTTTGACAGATAAAATCTGCCATCTGTTCATCGGTTATTTATAAGCTGCAACTTTTTTTAGAACATCATGTAACATTGACAACTTTAAGTTAGAAATTAAAAGACAGATAACTGCTTGATGGTTGTCTTAACTCTTTAAGAAGCCTCTTCAAAAAAATAGGCGTCGGATGGTAACTTTCCCATGTAGCTTTCAAGCGACTGGTATTTGTGAAAGAATATATTAAAGAAAAAAAAGCATTCCTGTACCAATTCATTTTCTTGGATGAAACATGGATTTTTCAGAATGGTACCATTGGTCGATCTTGGCAAGATGAAAATGGAAGAAGTGTTAAATCTACTAAAGTTGATGTGAAAAGGTAATATGCAGTAAACAAATATATAAAGTATGGGACTTTTTGTATATTTATCTTGTTTTTAAGCAAAAAAAACTGTGTAATTCCCACACTTGGATATTTTGGTTACAAGCTGGCAACACTGTCGATAACTGACGTCACTCGAACGGTATGACGTGCAACGGTTTTTGTTTTGCAAAGAGTATAGAATATACAACTCGGGAGGAAGTAAGTGCTCTTGACCAGTCTCGAACTATTTTGCTAGCCAAACACGTCCACGACTGGTAAGCATCACTACCTCCCTTATAGTATTAATAACTACTTGCGTGCAGGCAAATTACAGGAATTATTATTCGAAGTTCCACCTGTTACCCTGTTGGTATTCTATAATAACTAACGCATAAGCGTAATTAAAATCGACCTTAGTTATGATCTCGTTGAGCATTAATTAACTTGTAACAACAAATATTGTGCATTGCAAACTTGGGTATCATTTAATGGGGCTCTTGACATATCAAACATACGAAACAATGTTTAATTGTTTCGGATAAGCATGACTGGGTTATCGGTAGGTAAGTGTAATAAAAAAAAACTTTGCATGATTAACATTGAAACAAACAAAGTGAAAATCAATGCTTTCATTGCGTTTTTAAGTAAATTTATTAAAATTATATTGACACATGTAAGAGCACATTGATCCCCAACCCCCATAGGTTAGTTTAATAATAATGTCGCCTATATAACTTTAAGATTTAAAAATAAAATTATACAGTGTGTCCCCGGATCGACTCAACGATAGGTGAAAAAGGCTGAAATGTTTTCAGTTGAAACTTTATCCTCTGGGGTTCAGCCCTGCTTGGATAGAAACTAATTTGTGGCATAATTTTAATTTCGAAAAATCAAGTGTGCTTTGGAAATTTTCAAAAAACTTTTTTTTCCCACCTGTTAAGTGCTTGATTTCTAGGAGATACGAAAAAATTTTATTAAGAAAAGATGTTCGGAAATAATAAATGAGTAAGAATACAAAATTTTAAAATCCTATGCCTACTTTGATGTTTAGCATTATTTTTATTTCGTTAGGAAAAGTTGTTCAAAATAATAAATTAAACACGATCGGTTTAATTTATTCCCTATAATAGACATTTAGATACCTAATTAAAGAAATGCGAACACAAAAATAATGCAAAACATCAAAGTAGGCATAGGGTTTTAAAATTTTGTATTCTTACTCATTTATTATTTCCTAACATCTTTTCTTAATAAAATTTTTTCATATCTTCTAGAAATCAAGCACTTTACTGGTGCGAAAAAAAAGTTTTTTGAAAATTTCCAAAGCACACTTGATTTTTCGAAATTAAAATTATGCCACAAATTAGTTTCTATCCAAGCAGGGCTGAACCCCAGAAGATAAAGTTTTAACTAAAAAAATTTCAGCCTTTTTCACCTATCGTTGCGTCGATCCGGGGACACACTGTATATATATAATATATATAAGTATATATATTATATAAATATTAGAAAAAAAATCCTCGAAAAAATCAAAATCCTGTAAAAAAACACCACTATACTTAATGCAAAACAAAAACCGATGCACGTCATACCCTTCGAGTGACGTCAGTTATCGACAGTCAGGGCTGGCAAAAACCCGGGTTTTTCTCTTAGTTGGGTGGGCTTTTGGGTATTTCCTTTGGGTTTTTGTGTTTTTGGTGGGTTTTTGTGTTTTTGTTTAATTACGTCATTTTTGACGTTTGTTTGTAACCTAACCTAAAAATTTTATAATTTTTGTGGCTAGTCTGGACTCTGGACAAGGACAAACAATGGGTTAGTTTTATTAATGTTATTGGCAGGTAAGTTATTATTTTTAACAAACTCACTCCAATTTTACATTCGTTGTTGGTGTTGGGCGAGGTTAGTTTATGCTAACGATAAAACCACCACTCTTGTAACTGTATTAAATTTTGGCGTTTATCGTAGGTCATATTTGCATTAGTGTTGAGAGAAATTTCGTATTATACTGCTGCTATGGCAGTGGAAGAACTGCAAGGAGAAGTAATAATGGACCCTGACCTTCAAGAAGTTGAAGAAGTTCCATACTCAGCATACTCTAGTGAAGTAAGTTGGGCACCCGTAGAGCCTGCCTCTGCTGTCTTTGTAGACACTACAAATACTATGAACTCGACTATGAATATTGAAAGTGAAAGTGATAGTGAAAATGAGAAGGAAAGAAATGAAAATAATAAAAAGGACCAAAGTAAACGCGAAGCTGTGTATTACGGAGGCGGCCGCCATAAAGCTAAAGAGTGGCAGTATGTGATTAAACTACCAAATAATAAGTACCGTTGCAAATTTTGCAATCGAGAGGTGGGTACTAAAATTGAAAGAATTAAGACTCATTTAAAAAAATGTTCTCTATACTCAAGCTATGCAAAAACAGAACCTACAGATCTCGCTACAGATAAAGCCCAAGAAACTGAAACACAAGCAAGCCTAAAAACCTTGACTGAGGATTCAAAAAAAAAACGGCAAGCCACTTAAGCCAGGTATACCTGATAAACCTGTAAAGAGATTATGTGAAGATACCACCTCTTCTCCTTCAGGTTCTGTAGAAGGTAACTAGGACATACTTATTTATTATTTGTTATTTTGCTTATTTATTGTTTTTTTTAGGTTCGAGTTGGAGAAAGCAAAAAACTTTGGATGCTGTGATTGTAAAAACATCTATCGAACAAAAAAATGCAATAGATTTAAAAATAGCAGAATTTTTTTATGCTTGTAATGTGCCTTTTGTTGCTGCGGAACATCCTGCATTTTTAGACATGGTAAAAGCATTAAGACCCGGGTATAAACCTCCCAGTCGTAAACAGCTTTCAGGTAATTTATTGGACGAGGTTCATGATATATACGACAAAAAAATCGCTGAAATAATAACGGTAGTTGAAAGTAATAGACCCCTGACACTTATGCTTGACGGCTGGTCGAGCTGCAAAAATGACCCTATTATTGCATCAAGTATACATACTGGTAAAAGTTCCTTTCTTTTATCCGCCAAAGATTGCTGTGATGACCAAAAAACTGCCGAATATCATTTAGAAGTGGCGAAGGAAAACATTAAGATGTGTAAAGAAAAGTTTAACAAAAACTTATTTGCAATAGTTACTGATAATGAAAATAATTTGAAAAGTTTTCGGAACAAAATATCTAGTGAATATCCTGAAATCCTTACATATGGATGAAATTCCCACTATTTAAATATTCTGGAGCAACATGTTTCACCACAAATAGTTCTTAAACATGTGGTTCAAATCCAGAAGTATATGCGTAACCACCATAAACCGCATGGATTATTAAAGAAAAAAGGTGGACTTGCACCGCAAATTCCAAATGATACGCGATGGAACTCACAACTAGACTGCGTACGGACATTTAACACAAATTATTTATTATACAGAGATTTAGTTAAAGAACATCCTGAAATTATAGATGACGAAATTATTAGGAAAATTAACGACATGAACTTATACAAAAATACGCTTGATTTAGAAGTGCAACTAAACATTATTGGATCTGCTCTTGATAAATTCCAGTCTGATGAGCTGACACTTTCAGAAACAGTTGACACTTGGCTCACTTTGTCAAACGACAAAAGTCTAGAGCCACATAAAGAAATTATTACCAAAAAACTAGAAGAGGCGCGGCAACCTTTTTACTTCCTTTGTTACCTTACTGATCCAAAATTTCTTAATAGTAATAAAACACTGGGGAAAAAATATGAAGAACAAACAGAAAAGTGGCTGCTTGAAAATCATGAGGAGTTTCTGCAGCCATATTTTTCTTTTTCGAATTAAAGATGATGAGCTTTATTCTTCAACAATGTTTACTGAAACTATTTTAAAAAATATGCCAGGTCATAAATGGTGGTGTATTACACATTCAAAATTTTTGGCACAAAAAAAGCAGGAGTCCTTGATAAAAACAGCAGAATTTTTTTCCCAACTTCATAGTTGCCCTGCTAGCTCTGCTGCCTTAGAAAGGATTTTTAGTAGTTTTGGGTTTGTCTGGTCCAAGCTCAGAAATAGTTTAAATCCAGACCGAGTTCAAAAACTAGTTAAAATAATGAAGTACTTTCATTATATAAATAAAAAATAAGTACTTTTTGTTAACAAATATTTACGAATTTGTTGTTTTCATTCATTAAACAATAAAAGTTGTTATTTTTTATGTTAATAAAATATGTAAGTTCCTAGTATTTTAGTTTGCTAAATAAAAATCATAAAAAGTATAATTTGTTTACCTATTTTTCAATTTTAATTCTAAGTTTTATAGATGGGTTTTTGCATCTGGGTTTTTGCTTTTGGGTTTTTCCTGGTTTTTCAAGTGGGCTTTTGGGTCTTGCCAGCCCTGTCGACAGTGTTGCCAGCTTGTAACCAAAATATCCGAGTGAGGGAATTACACAGTTTTTTTTTTTTCATAAAATCAAGATAAATTTACAAAAATTTCTCATAGTTTATATACTTGTTTACTGCATAACATCTTTTACCATCAACTTTAGTAGATCTAACACTCCTTTTATTTTCATCTTGCCAAGATCGACCAATGGTACCATTCTGAAAAATCCATGTTTCATCCAAGAAAACGAATTGGTACAAGAATGCTTCTTTTTCTTTAATATATTCTTTCAAAATACCAGTCGTTTGAAAGCTACATGGGAAAGTTCCATAAGCCCTCGCCTCAGTTCATCTCTTTACCATCCAAAGCCTATTTTCTTGAAGAGGCTTCTTAAAGAGTTAAGACAACCACCAAACAGTTCTCAGTCTTTTAATTTCTAACTTAAAGTCGTTAAAGTTACATGATGTGCTAAAAAAAGTTACAGCTTATGATAAACCAATGTAAAATATTATAATTTTTAAATAATACAACTTACTTGTTTCGTACATTCCATAAATAGTATCACGGATAGAACTTATATCCAATATTCACACATTTACAACTGTCTTTAAATTAGAACGTTTGTTTTAAGGTGATTCTAATAATTTAATTTCCTTAACTGTTGTTGAAATTGCGCTTACAGTGGAGATATTCTAATTTAGGGCAGCTGCTACACGCTAAAAATTAGTAAAGCAGGAATAAAATATATAGACCTTAACATACTCTTTAAATTTACTTCTCTGTACTGCTATCCAGGGTAACAATAGGCCATTGTTGTTAAGTTCTTCCTGAAAATAGCTTCCAGCTATTAGCTCTTTGCACCGACTATTTAAATGCTTCGGCATTTTTCACAAGTAGTAAACAACGTAATCGACAGAGATATATATTATGTGCACTTTTCTTTCTCTTAATAGAACAGTTTTTTAATGCTATTTATGAAAATATCTGGAGATTTTGTTAAAAAATAGACGGACAGCAACACGGAACCACGAACAATTAAGGTTAGTTTTGCATGAAACGTCAAACAAAGCCAACGAATGAGCTGGCGCCATCGCACCGTTTACAATTGTGTTGCCAACTATCGGCCAATAAGATTCAAATTATATTACTTTTTACAAGCTTAAATAAACAAAATATTTGCTATAAGTGGGTTCGTATCAAAGAAGAATACTTTAAGTTTGTAGTAAATTTAATAACGCATAAAGTTTTAATACTTTTTGCCCAAATTTAATTTCGTCGTGTTTTCATACGGACTTATAATTATCAGCTGATTGATGACGTGCATCGGTTTTTGCTTTGCATCAACTATAGCTAATGTGTTTGTACTTGATATAGAACTGCTGTATCGGGTGTTCCACCTAAGGAGGTAATCGGCTATATCTTAGAAAGTAATAACACTAGGACTTATATTACTTATATAGAGTTATGAGAAAGTCATATCATAACGTTTGATTTCTTTTAGAAAATCCTTATTCATTGAGGAATTACGGAAAAACGCCATCTAGTGGCCACCATCAGAATCAATATGGTATAGTTAATAGATCTACGTGCAGAGGAAAAGAAGGGCTTTTTTTCAAGACCAAGTTGAATAAAATCGGTTTATCCAAAGCAGAGATATCAGCGTTTGAAAGAAAAAAAGTTTGACCTTCTCCCACCACTTCATTATTGAAAATAGAAAAAAACGATTCCTAACATAAAGTTGCATAATTTTATGAATAATACAATGCTTATATTTTTAACATATTTTTATTAAGAAAAATCAAGAGAAAATCGGCATTTCTATTTTGAAAGTTCTCTTATGCCCCCTAGCGGTCATTTTTCGAACTTGAAAATAATTTCCAGCAATTTCTCTTGGCCGCTTTTATCGATATATATATTTTTCCCAAAGTCCTAGTGTTATTACTTTCTGAGATACAGCCGATTACCTTCTTAGGTGCAACACCCGGTACATTTCAGAATACTCTTGTACATTGGAACGCAAACATAAATATCTCATTTGAGAACACTACATAGAAAAATCAATTATTTTCACAAATTATAAGATTATTTTAGGTAAAATAATTACACATAATATAAGTGGGCGACTCAAAAGTTTTATGCAAACCCAGTCAACAAAACCAATTATTAAAAGTATACCAACAAAGTTATACCATAATATGAGTAATTTATTTTTTAGAATAAATACAATAATTAAGCTATTAAAATAGTTTACTTCTTATTGGTCTATAATAATAGGTAGGTTATATTATGTCTAATTTGTTTACAGCTGAACAGTTGTTTCCCATGGAAAATATTACAACAAATAATAGGAATTTGTGACAAATTATAAAATATAAATTAATAGAGCATGTTTATGAATAATGTAAAAAATCTCAGTAAAAGGAATATAAGATCCGGAAAGTTATAGTCACTTTGATTTAGACATACATTTAGTATATATGTATATATTAAGTCGAGCTAGTAAGTATGTTATGTAATAAAAATTCATATAAGCGATAATAAAATTATAAATCTTACCCAGAGTTTATAATGTACTTATTAACTTTTAAAAAATTAATCCTTTCCAATTTCTTGTAGTTCAGAACGTAACATATATAAGTGAAACATAAAATACCTTTACATGTCACAGAGGCTGTCATAATTCCTAAGATGTGTACACAAATCACCGAAATAAATTTAGATACGTAAGCTGGGCGTTCCCGCCAAACATTATTATTTTGTTTGGATCGCATTTCGTAGATGGCGCCGGTAGTGGCATCGCCCAATTTGGTTTAATTAAGTTCGTATAGAGAGCACCACGTTCATTTGCGATTTGCAATCAAAAAGAAGCACCCTCCCAGATTTCGTTGTTGTCAAAAATTTGAAGTGTATTGTCAATTTTCTATTCTCGATTTTCTTTTAAGTTGTGTTGAATTTTAATGTCGTTTGTGATCGTTCGGTCTCTGTGTGTACTATTAGCGTGTTTCTTGATAGTTGTTTTGACTTTTTGTTTAGTTTTAGTGTGTTTTCGGTTTGTTAGTTAAAGTTCGCGTATTTATTTCCGTTATGGAGGACTACGCATCTCCGTTAAAACCTAAAAAATGTTGTGTTCCAAACTGTTTAAATAAACATGGCATGCGACACCGCTTGCCAAAAAGAGATCCGATAATTTTTGATCATAAAAATAATGTTTTATTACCTATTTCGCTTTATTTTAGTCAGCTGTATTTTTTTAAATAGCTATTGCTTGGTTTAAATAATTCCTTTTTGCTGCTTTCTATTTGAGCTCTTAGATATACGTTATTTGTTACTTTACCAACAAAGTATTTACTCCAAACTTAAAAACAAGAGTTACAAATAACGTGTATCCCTCAACTAAAAATAAAAGCAGACAAAAATGAATATTTAAACCAAGAAATATTTTAAATTTTACAGCGGCACCAATATCTACCGATAAAACAGATTTTATCAAAAGTTGGTAAAACAGTTTTCTTTATTTTTACCCATAGTTGCCAAACAGATTTCAATTTTTCTCGCGTGTTTCGGATCGCAAATACTAGGACATCAGCGCCAATTAGTTTTTGACAGTTCTAAGAGTCCAGTTGCGTATCTAAATTTATTTCGGTGATTTGTGGATGTGTAGTTTATAGGTATACAGGGTGTCCCGAAATTAAGGGGCAATACTTTACAACCATATTCTCCGGCTAAAAATAATAGACTTTTTTCATCTGGGCATAAGTGCAGAAATGCTTGTTAAGGGAGCTACCCCCCCCCCTCGAATGGCGAACCCTGAAGTCTTTTTTTTTTAATATTCTCGAACCCGTTCATAACTAAATTTTGAAATTAGGTATCATTATAAACTTTTTCTTAATAATTATGAAATTTCAAAGAATTCTGCGTAAAAAAGGTTCCCTTAGTTCACCTTGATAGTACTTGATATTTGTTTCCTATTGTCTGCTGTTATTACTGTTGTAAAATTAGACATAATAAATAAAAAAAATGCGAAATTTTTCAAACCACAAGCTTACCGATATCCATTTTGTATACGGATATTGTAATGGACGTTCCTTTGCTGCGGTACAGGAATATAGCAGACGTTTCCGCAACGAAGCCTTCCTGGACGCACAGTATTTGAGAGGGTTCATAGAAATTTGACGGAGAAAGTTCGTTTGAACGCCTTCGTGGGCAAGGACGACCTAGGGGGGACTATGATTTGGAAAATGCACTTCAACAAATAGTAGATAATCCTCAAGTTGGACTCAGACTATTGGCTACAGAAGTCAACATTCCGAAATCAATTATTGTAATGCGTTTTACATTACCATATTGCTATTCATAATTATAACGAATATTTATTTTAGATAGAAATAATGACTCAGTTGCCTAGAGATTTCCCACCCAGAATCGAGCTATGTCGGTGGATTTTAGTACATTAAAATTTGCTAATCAAAATTTTGTGGTCTGATGAGGCAACGTTTAGTAGAACTACTGTTTAATACCCGTAACACTCACTTTTGGTACGATGAAAATCCAAGAGCAGTCAATATAGGTTCTCCGTTAACGGGCGGGAATAATTGAAAATCAGTTAATTGGTCGAATTAAAATGCCCAATAATTCAACCAGCGAGAGATATTTGGCCTTTCCTCAAAATCAGTTAGCACGACTGTTGGACGAAGTACCCTTAAGGTCTAGGTTGGGAATGTATTTTCAACACGACGGTGCTCCGGCCCATTTTGGACGGTCTGTTCGTAACTAGTTAGATCTGTTCGTAACAAGTTAGATGAGAATTATCCTGAAAGGTGGATAAGCAGAGGTGGACCAGTATCCTGGCCAGCGAGATCGCCGGACTTAAATCCACTCGATTATTATATTTGGGGTCATATGTGCAACGGAGGTAGATACCCGTGAGGATCTGCTTCAGCTGGAAATGAAATAAGAAGAAATCCTTTTCAGATTCTTCGGGCATTTCACAACATTCGCCGTAGAGCTGGACTTTGTATCAGAAAAAATGGGGGTCTATTTGAACACCTTCTTAAGAAGTAGTTCTTGGTTTAAATTAAAATTTTATTCTAAAAAAAATTTTTGTTAAACAACCCTATTAATTTCATGTCGCATTATTACTCTCTAAGTAAGTTGTCATATTTATTTCGCATTCAATTTATTTAGTTTCGTAAGAGGCGTAAGAGCTGACTGCGTATATTTTAAAAGCATTTACTTTCATTAATTATGTAGTTTTTAGTACATTTTTGATATAAAAGCTTTAAGAATTTTATTAATTAACTCCTTTATGGACGTGATTATCTTTAAAACGATTTTACTCAAAAACTGTAAGTCCTATCAAGGTGAACTAAGGGTACCTTTTTTACGCAGAATACTTTGAAATTTCATAATTATTAAGAAAATAATTTAAAAAACGACTGGTTGAATAAATGGGATTATTTTAACCCTTAACCACCCCGGTATGTGACGCCTATGACTAAATTTTTGAAATTCTGAATTTAGAAACTGATTTATCGTTAAAAGTTTATAACCATACCTAATTTCGAAATTTAATTATGAACGGGTTCGATAATATTAAAAAAAAAACGATTGCAGGGTTCCCTATTTGAGGGGGGATAGCTCCCGTAACAAGCATTTCTGCACTTATGTCCATATGGAAAAATTGTATTATTTTTAGCCGGAGAATATGGTGGTAAAGTATTGCCCGTTAATTTCGGGACACCCTGTATATATTTTAATTTTTAAACTTTTGTTCCCAGCTAAGTACTAAGTGCACTGGAATATAAAACCTGTTTCAATAAGAAATTATTCACTCAAAGTTTTTGATCTCACTGTATAGAAATGCATTTCAGTCTGCCAGCAAAAAATTACTCAACCACGCCTTATATCGCACTTAATTCATTATTGTCTCCTAATATATCTTGTGTCCAATTTTCCAAACAGGTTTTGTCAATTGAAAGTTAGAAAATAAACGTGGTCAGTCAACGGTATGTAAAATAAACGGGGTCATCTAACATATAGGTAGGTTGTATTTAATACCTATTGCATATTACCGTTTTTATTTATAAGTTTGTAAGACCATTCATAAGTTGACTTTGAATGAACAGGACAATAAAAGCCCACATATTATTTCAAAACTTTTTTTCGTGTTTTTGAATATTTCAAAATTTGTTAAATTAAGACAGAGCTGTCAAGGACGCCGGCTTTATTTGCATCAATATATGGGTCATTCTAACAAACATTTAGTATAAGTTATCGGGCTATAAGCAAAACATACCAGTCAAAATTATTTTTGACTTCTTGCTGTTACTTTTACTTCCATACTTCCAACCCGAAAACCGGCGATATACACAATTTTTTGTTTGTTTCAATGCTTTTATATAGTTTTCTACTGCCATATTATTATACCGGGTGTTGCATCGTCGAGCGGGACATAGGAAATCCCATGTAATTTTAAATGGGGTCAATTATTGGCTTCCCTAATTATTTTAGAGAAAAATTCTATTTAGGTTTATTAAAGAGCATTAAAACCCACATTCAAAAGAATAACTTTAGATATTTTTGATGAGCCCGTTTACGGGTTATCGCCGATTTCATTTTAACTATTTCTCCTTTTTATGGCCCCGTATTTGCGGGCACCAGTCAAGGTAAAAGATGACTGTCAAATAAAGTTGTTATTTTGAGGAATATTTGAACATCTTCTTAAATCCTAAAGTTCTAACAATTTAATAGTACCTACCTATTAATTAGTAAAATATTGAAACATGTAAAATGTCATAATTAACCTTGTAATTGGATACTTTATTTTAGTTTTATTCAGATTAATTTGTACTCATAAATACACCTTTAATATTTTCGATGTACGAGTTTTTATAACAATAAAGCACACATTTCAAAATGACAACTTTATTTGACAGTCATCTTTTACCTTGACTGGTGCCCGCAAATACGGGGCCATAAAAAGGAGAAATAGTTAAAAAGAAATCGGCGATAACCCGTAAACGGGCTCATCAAAAATATCTAAAGTTATTCTTTTGAATGTGTGTTTTAGTGCTCTTTAATAAACCTAAATAGAATTTTTCTCTAAAATAATTAGGGAAGCCAATAATTGACCCCATTTAAAATTACATGGGATTTCCTATGTCCCGCTTGACGATGCAACACCCGGTATAGACCCATAAGATAAATTTAAAATAGGGCCAAGCCCGGAGCAAGCATAGGAATAATAATAATAATTGGTGCTTCGCTTAGCTCAATTATTTATTCTGGGGAGCTTTTGTATGAAAATGCCATTTTTTAAGGATAAATATTTTTGGGTTAAAAAAAAACTAGATTCGAAATTAAGTAGGTGAGCCATTGACCAAATGACCGTATGGACCAGCCGCGCCTGAGACGAAATTAGCTATTAAAAAGTTACTGAAATTATAACGATTTGATAAATATTTTTAACTGCTAATTACTTATTTTTATTATGATTATTTATTTTATGATGCTGCATTGATATTCGCATCGCAAGTCCAAAAATTTTATAATAGTGTGTAGACTCTTCAATATTTAATTAAATTAAGTATATTACATTACACTACTATATTATGCTAAAAGAAGAAAGTTATTTATTGGATATTTATTCACGATTATATTTATTATTTCTTGGGTTCATAATCCCTTCACGACAACACATCAGTCACATTTTGGTTTCTTTTCAAATAAAAAGGATTTCCGGCGCACAAAAACGGAAAACGTGAATTTGAAAGCTGATCACGACCTTTAGGCTCTGTAATTGAATTAAAAAATAACATTATTTTTTAAGTAATGTCTCTACAAAACTTATCGGCGTCCTTCTATGCTTTATCTACGGAGAACTAATGCTAAATATGCTAAGCGCACAAATATTTAAATTATGTAGGCACAGATTTTTTCTGGGGATGAAATGGACGTCCGGCCGAGGTACCGAATCCGGCTTCTTCGCGGATTTTTGATTAAATCCGACCGGCTTTTCTTTTAAATAGGAGCAAGGACATTTATTCAGCACAAATAATTATTATAAAACACAAATAAGGCATTCATTATTATGCCTTAGCTGTCTCTGGGGTACAAAGGTTATAAGCAGCTGCTGCCCCAAATAGTATTCAATAGTAGTCATAAGAAATCGTATAAGGGTTATAATGCGCTCTTCTCAGTGTAGCGCCAAAAGTACCGTTTACCAGTTCTTGTAAATAGTACAGGGTACGTCAACCATACAGTAATAGTATATTATAAACCAAGGTCTTTAGGCAGCCATCATTATTGCCCGAGCGGCAATAAGCTGTCTAAACCGTGGTTAATATACTATTTTTTCCACTACTACAAACTTTTATAAGACATTTATCTTTATAGTAATAATAATTGTATCGATATTTTACAATATCAATCATCTCTAATAATCTAATAATAATATGTATTGATAATTATCTTGTTGCCTAACCACAAGAAATCACCTTTCAGGTTATTCATGTTTATGAATTCATGTTGTAGAATCAAAAAATCAAGTTACCTGCGTTCAAATAGATTCTTGAAGATCGGTCAATAATGGATTTCAATGCCTTATTATTGACCATGGTCAATAATAACCTATAAGGTAGAGAAAAACGATTTCTAACGTTAATAATCGGTCAATAATGGCGATGTTATAGGTTAGTAGTGGAAAAAGTTCATTATCTCATTTGTTTCAGGAATTACCAAAAAACGTTAAATACAAAAGATTTAGAGAATGTTAAGGAACACAATTTAAAATTATTTTTGAGTATTAAGGGTGGTTCAAAAAAGCGTGGCGAATATAACATAAGTTTTTTTTAAAAGGAACACCCTACTTTTTAATTTATTTTAAGATTCTGCATGAAATTCTATAACTTTATTGTAAATAATGTTATATACCTAAACCTAGTAGTTGTTCTAATGTTTTAATTTTTCCAGAAAAATATTAGTTTTTAATCTTATAAAAAATTGACAGTTCCGCCATTGTTTCTGAAGGTGGAATACTCATATTTGGTACAAACGTTCTATTGGGATGACAAGAAAAAAATGTAACGAAATTTGAGTTAGATGCTACTTAATAAAAAATAAATTTAGATATACATTTCGACTAATTTAATTTCAAACTCAAAATATCAACTTTTTTAAATGCCACACCCTGTATATTGTTATTTTTTCTGATAGGTCTTATAAAACTCTTCAACTTTCATTAAGTATGTCATATATCTATTTTTTATAGTTTGCGATTTATTTTGATTTTTCTCATTTTTATCCTTGTTTTTATTACACTAACAGGACTAACGCTATAAAATAAATACCAATAATTTTTCTGCTAACTAACTTACTTAATTCTTAATTGTTATGACGTAATAGATGTTTAAAAATATGCCCGTCTACTTGGATACACATGTTTAGTCTTTTTACTATATTTCCCTGCACGTTCCTTAGCATAAAGGGTGGTATTGTCCTGCATCCTATTTTCCAAATCTTCTGGTGTTGTAGGGGGATATATATAAACGCGATCTTTATTGTAGCTCCACAAAAATAAATCTAAAGGTGTTAAGTCACATGATCTAGGGGGTCACCCAATGAATCCATCCCTACCGATCCATTTTTGTCGGTAATAATTGTTTAAAAATTCGCGAACTTCCCAATGGTAATGAGCAGGACCTCCGTCTTGTTGAACCAACATTTGTTCCCTGTCATCAACGTCTTCAAGGAGCTGTGGTTATTCATTTTGCAAAAAGTTTCAATATCTATGCCCGTTAAGTGGTTCGCGGAAAAAATATGGACCAATAACTCGAATATTCTTGATTCCACACCATACATTAAGCGACCAATGGTTTTGATTTTGAATTTTCCGGACCCAGAATGAATTAGCTGCCGAATAATAGTGCATATTATCGCGGTTAACTGCTCCATTACTGCAAAAGATAGCTTCATCAGAAAACATTAATTTGGACAAAAAATTCGGATCGGCCTCTATAGCTTCATTTATGTGGGTAAAAAAGTTTACTCGTTGTTCAAAATCACGGTCTAGAAGTTCTTGGTGTAGTTCCACATGGAAGGGATGATTTTTGAATTTTCTCGTGGTGCGATTAGCGGTAGATTGGGTTGTGTCACAAAAGTTAGCTAAGTGACGGCTACTGACCTGGGGATTATCTTCAACATGAAGTAAAATCTCAATTCCTTTTTCCTCATTGGTATCCGGTTTACCACTTTTCGTTTCTTTTATTCAACGCTACCATTACCATCAAATCGTTCCATTAAGCATTGAAAAGATTGCCTAGTTGGTATGCGTCTATTAGGGTACTTCGCACCGTAAATCCTTACTGCCAAAAGACAATTTAACTATAAACTGTATACTAACTAACTAAAAAACGAATACTTTCGATTATCGCATAAGAATTCTCTTTTGCCCAAAAATGATAGTTATGAAAATTTCTGATGGCATTTTCGAAGAACTTGCTTCATCTTAACCCTCATTAAATAGGTTTGCACAGACGCCGACGGCTATTTCTGCCAACAACCAGAAAACGATGATACGATAAAAAAAATGTAGGGGATCAAAAAGAATGAGAAAAGAACGAGGAGTCAAAATATGATATCAGTATTTATACAGGGTATTCCAAAAAAAAGTTCAGGAGAGTGAACGTGTTGGTACCGCAAAAAATATAACAGTCTGTATACTGCCTCTGATAGTTCAGACACTTTATTGTGAATATTCCAAAAACTAATAAGTCTACCAAATTTAAAATAATTATCTCGGAAAATATGGGAGAAAAACGAAAAAATTAAAGCTTTGACACCCTGTAGGTATATCAAGAATGAAGCCTTTTTGACCACATGCCTATAAGTATTTTTTTCCTATTTTGACTAACTTTCGCCCGTAAATATCTGATTGCCATCGAAGAATGCCCGCGATAGACAATCAAAACCCTCATATTATTATTAAATAAAATGTTTGTGCGTATCCCAAGGCAATGCAAAAACCGCACACATTGCCCAGCTGAGAATTTTAATAAATACCCAGAGACTATTGAAGTCGGGCCGCATAAGAAAATTCAATACTACATATCTAACCAGTTATTGTAGCTTTATCTTTATATGATTACATGGTGTTTTTAAACTTAACATACACATTCGAGGACTTTTAATAGGTTTATTGTTTTTTTAATCTACAATACATCTAACCCTATATTTGTAGTTAAATACAGTATAAGATTTATCAACTCATGGGCTTCAGTTCGAATCTACAAACATCCAGGATCACAGATGGGTGAAATTGGTATCATCCGATTCGAGACGCGTGATACAGACGTACTTAATGAGGTCATTTAGCATTTTTTTAAATTACATTTTCTGAAAGATTTTAAAATTTTTGTGCGAACTGTAAAAATGTTTCTAAAATAATTCACGAACATCGACTCGCGGGAACCTCTGTTGTTTATGACTAAAGGCAGGTGGCCATGTACATCGCCCTTTCTACGTTGCTGTCGATATCAACTCCGTTACCCAGCAACGGAGGAAGGGCGATGTAAATAGCCATCACAATCAATCACTCAAATCGGGAGAAAACGATGTTCTAAATAAATATGTAGATTAGTGCGCAAAATCGGGAAATGTGAAAATACTGGATTATTTTCTCAAGTCAACGTTTTCTTCATTTAGAACAGTTTTAAGTAAATAGAAATAATAAATATTTTCTGGCAAAAGAAAAACTAACATAGAGACAAAAATAAATTAACAACAAACAAAATAAACTATAAACCAAATTATAATAGAAAGTGAAAAGGCACTTACAATTTACTTTTGGTCTTTAGGTTTGTACGTCAAGTCATTTTTTTTTATTAATTTCAAAATTATAACAATTAGCATTAGCTTTTCTCATGAGTCGTTGGGTATGTAAAAGTTCCGTTATTGTTTCAGTAGAAAGCATATTTCTTTGTGATGTTTTCATTAGATTCATGGCTGAGAATATGCGCTCAACATTGGCCGATGAATGGGGCAATGACAAAATATTAAAAACGAATTTTGTTATTAGAGGAAACATTATATTTTCACCGGGATATTTTAACAAACTGATATTTTCCCAAAACAATTCTTTATCATCAGGGATATCTTTAATTTGTTCAGTATTTGTTAAAATTCTCCACTCTGCATAAATCGTTTGGAAATCATTACTTTTGATAAGATACGGAAACAGCCTGTAAACCTCTGTATATTAATAATAATAGCGAATAACATAACATCCTTCTTATAACACTTGCCGCTTGCTCTCTACAAGCAAGGACGCGGTGAATCCCCTATGTACTATACTATGTAAACGTTAGATGATTCTTGAATCAAGCTAATCAAATGTGAACGTGAATGCTGCCGCTGCCAAACCTAACCTAACATCGAAAATAAGAATTAATTGTGCCTGGTTGCAAATTTTTAAAAACTTTTGATGGTTATTTGGTTAACTTTTTCAAAATCAAAAACACTGGTTTTCGGTATATCGGTAGATCGACTTCCATATCAGTAGAAATACCGAAAAATCAGTAGGTTCAACAATACTAAGCGAGTGCGACACGACTTGCTATAGGAGATAGTGACGTCACACAGCGGTTTCCGCGAGTCGATGTTGGTAAATTATTTTAAAGGCGTTAGAGACGTCAGAAAATTACCACCTGAACATTAAGTTTACATAATCAAAATTTCGAGAATTTGTCAGTTCTAAGTAGAATTTTTTGCCATGCCTTCGTATATTATTCTACAAACTACTATTGAAATCCGTAAAACGGGAGCTTCAAGGGGGAGGGGGTCATCTTATACGCTACACAAACAGAACTCTCCTGATGATAGATTTATTTTTGGAGGTCAATTAAAATGAGTTTAAAATCTTTATTATTGAAAACAAATTTTAATTACACTTAAAATTCCTTTAAGTTTCCGGTACTTATATCAATTTCGATTTCTATTTGTAATTTTAAAGGACGGTTCGATTTCACATGGCGCTTTTGACAAACGAGTTTTCGGAATCCGAATATGATTTCTGAGTGAAGTCAATTTGCAATGTACAGGTCATTAACTAACCGAAAATTGTGATTAATGAATATTGGTCATCATCATATACAAATCTTAAATGGCAAAGTCAAGGGCAATAAGAACATTAGGAATACGGAACTAATAATAATTGTTGTACCGACATAAATGGACAGCCACGTTTAGATGATTATTTTATTTTTAACTTGCCAAAAGAAGAGTGAAAATGGAAGCTTTAAAATCTCATTCTTTATTTTTGTTTACGAAATGTGCCTGATGATTTAATAATTAATAGCCCCATAAAAAAGCTCGTCTCTAAGACCTCGACCGCAAAACGTATACAATGACCAAAATTATTGCATATAATATATTGGATATACATACCTAGTTTATCAGTATTTTAGAAAAGTTTTAAAGGGATTTATTTTTATGCACGGATTTGCTATAGTTTATTATAAACAATTTATATGCAAAAACAAAATGGGTTCTTATACATACATTTGTCAGAAATAATTAAGATTTAAATTTATGCATATGTATTATAAAACTGCCAAGACTTCAATAGAATGGCCAGCCTAATCCCCTGATTTGATACTGTTAGAAAGAATATGAGGCTGCCTCAAAAAATTTACGTTAATAGACCCAATAACATTGACGATTTTAAGGAGCTGACCAACAACTTGTCGCCACAAGTGGATTATATAACTTTAATGAAACCAAATAAGGCAATAAATTAGATTAATAAAACCTTAAATAGTTCATAACAATTAATTTAAAGATCGTCTCGGATATTGAGAACAAACCTAACTTGCACTCACCCGGAGATTTCAAAATCGTATTTTTGAAATCATTGCCACACATTTTGATGCCTGCTGCGCTTAAATGGAGGCGTGTGAGGATAACTTCACTCACAAGCTTACAACTGTGTAAAAAACAGAGTTAGTAGAAACATCTGTAACAGTTAATTTGTTGACACAACCAATGTATGTAATCAGCAACATTGCAAGCTTTTCCAATTTGTCTAGCTAAATGCTTATTTTAAATGGAACTTGGACTACCTATTTTGATTCTTATTGAAAACGATTGCTAAGGTCCTTCTTCTTCTTTCTTTGGTTGTTCTCTATTCTTCAAATATAAGCCTCCCTATTATTTCTTCATAACTGTGCAATTTCATACCAGTTTGTACCGTTTGTTTTTATTCAGATCATTTGACCATCGGGCGTGCCCTTTGTTTGTATGTCCAATTTCACTTTAACTCATCCATTCTTTTGGTGACATCTTGGACTTTTGTCTTTAGTCATATACAAGTATTTGCTTAACAAGCTCTTAGAGTGATTGTTCTTCCTGTCGTTCTTTGACTGACTCTAAGTTTACCGAGAATCAAACCATATTGTGATTTTAGGTCCAAGGTATGCATAGTTACTACTCGCTGGATTTTTAAAATTTTCTAAGGTCCGTATCATTTGTCATAAATTCACTTTTATTTAAATTTAAATCCAGTCTTCCTTTTTGTTGACTTGTAGACGTCAGTCATTAGGTGCTTCAAGTCTACTTTCGAATTTCCAAATACCACCATCGGCGAACCCCAGAAGCGGTAAATATTCGCCATTGATCTTAATATAGTTTGGGTCAGTTTTAATAAAAGCTGCAGAGTTGAAACACTACCTCAAATTTGAAACAAACATAATTCTTCTATTTTTTTTCATTCGTAATCTAAAGTCTACAATAACTAAGTATGTACCTGACTGGATTTCGTTTTTAATTAATACTTCTGTATGTACGAACTGGTCGTCTATGTTAATTTGCACACCTCGTTGTCCCTGTTGAAAAGCACCGTCACCCGATCGTTACATACAGTCGAAGCTTCAAAGTCATGCCTTTAATAAAAATCTGTAGCTGTATGGAAATTGTTTGACCAAAGTGTTATAATTTCTTGAGAATTGTATTGCACTTTATCCCAACGGGTGGATGTATTTTTGAACCGAGAGTACTTTTTTTGTATCTCCTTTCCTACGGTGTTACGTGTCCTTGTACTTGGAAGGTAGCATTGTCATAGGTGTTCTTCGAACATTGCAGTCAAGTAGACAACATACGAGCCCATACGTAGGATTTCCGTTGACGTTAGTAAAGCCTTTAAGAAGGTCTGGCATAACAGTCTCATACTGAAGATGATAAGACTCGGAGCGCCGAACTACCTTATCAAGGTAGTACCTAGCTTCTTTTCTTGAGAATAGAAGTTTTGCACTCTCGTCAGAGAACGCACTCTCCTTGAGGAAAAGCAACAGGAAGGGAATATCGCAAGGCTCACCTCTCTCGTCGATGCTGTATAAGATATATGCACATCACATTCCGCGCGATAGACATATCCAGTTTACTTGTCGTCACCTGGACGCAGCGCCACATTAATCAGTTGGAAAAATGGCTTTCGAATTAGAAGATTCGTCTGAATCACGCCAAAACGAAGGTCATTGTTTTTTCAAGAAGTCGAGTACGAAGGCCTGAAACAAGGCTCAGGGTCAATCGAGTCGAGTTGAACTGTGGCCACGAGGTTACATACCTGGGACTTATCTTTGACCAGATACTGAATTTGAGGTTGAACTCAGTCAATAGAGTCAAGCTTGCATTGCGCCAATTGGGCTTCATCTACCCCCTGCTTCAGAGGCGGAGTAGACTTAGTAATCGTAGTAAAGTTAACCTCTACGAGGTACTGGTCAGGGCGGTTCTGACTTATGGTGCGCCCTCGTGGTGCAACATAAGCGTAGAGCATAGAGAGTTCCGGGTCATTCAAAGCAGGGCTCTGAAACTGATCGCAGATGTTCCACGTTACACGATAAATCGGATACTTCATCAAGATTTTCTAATTCCTACTCTAGACGAATTTTTGCTCAACATTATTACAAACTATTGGAGACGTATCGACAAACCACTAGACCAACTCCCGAAATACTATTTACCTTAACCTATATCGATGAAATTTAACAATAGGGATGGACTGTACTTATGTTAAGATATAACGTACCTAAGGTGCCATGCTACTGCAACTGCATCACTAATACTTCCAGCCAGATAACAAGATACCTACTTCTTCTTCTTAAAGTGCCAAGCAGATTCCTGCGTAGGCGACCGTCTATTTACATCCTGTCAGATTTCTCTATTTAGAGCAGCATTTTGGAGAGACATAAAGTCGTGTATTCCTGTCCATTGTCGAATGTTCCTGAGCCATGAAAGTTTTTTTCTTCCTATTCCCCTTCTTCCTTCGATTTTTCCTTGGAGCATAAGACGTTGGAATTCGTAACGAGGACCACGCAGGATGTGACCCAGATAGGAAGTCTTTCTCTTCTTAATGGCGTCGAATAGTTCACGGCTGGTCAGACCGGCTCTTCTAAGGACTTCTTCATTTCTTACCAGATCTGTCCAAGGGATCCTAAACATTCTTCTAAGAGTCCACATTTCAAATGCCTCCAATCTGTTTATCGAGGTTACTTTAAGAGTCCAGGCTTCGACACCATACAACAGGACGGACCAGACATAGCACTTAACCATTCTGTATCTGAGTTGAAAGCTGAGATCATTATTTGTTAGGAATTTTTTAAGTTTAAGGAAGGTTGATCGAGCTTGTTCAATTCTGCTTCTGATCTCGACTTCTGGATCCCATTTGTTGGTAACGAGGCAGCCCAGGTATTTAAATTTAGTGACTTCCTCTACTAGAATGCCGTTTAGGTATAAAGGGGTGGCGGGGATGTTATTTTTGCTTACCACCATAAACTTGGTCTTCTTTAAGTTAATTTTTAGGCCCAGGTGCTCACTTTTCTCTTGAACCATATGCAGAAGTGCTTGAAGGTCGTTTGCGTTGTCTGCTAAGATTACTGTGTCGTCCGCGTATCTAATATTATTAATTGGGATGCCATTTACTTGTATACCAATTGTACACATTGACATTACTTCGAGATACCTACACTCAACTCAATAAGGCAAGAAATGTCAATTTTAAATTTTTCTTAAATGATAAGGTGAAAAACTAAATTAAGATACAATAATGATGTTAAAGGTTTTAGACCTGACGTAAAAAAACTTTCAAGAACCAGAGTAATTATATTTATATTGCGACTATCAATCAATTCCTGCATTCTTCAGAGCACGTTCTATATCCTACAGTGATGTCCACTTAGTTGTGAAAACTCTAAATCACTCCTTCACATCATATCAATCATTAATTTCTTTGGTTTTTCAAGTTTTTATTTATAACGGTATTGCTATTTTTCTAATTTCCACACAAAATAAACAAATCAAAATAATTTGAACATTTTTCCAAACATCTATTGTTTAGTGGACGTTAAGCCCACACAAAACTGGTTAAAAACTCATTAAATAATTGAATGCAAAACAGACGCTCGAAAAACGGTTAAAAATGCATTCAAACTCAATTATGAACAATAAGTAAATTTTACGGTATTTACCTATTTAAAAATGCGTAATGACCAAAGCGAACGGTACCCAGTATCGAACACAATACAATTTCTGTTTAAGAAAATATTTTCAAAAAGGAATAATTGCTGTAAATGGACTTGAAATAATCGATTCTTTTATCGATAATGTTTTGTTTTCTAATGGCCATATTGAACCTTGTGGTAGTGCGTTGACCTCCATTCTTTTATTTGAGAGACGTTGTATGTCGGTAATGTTCATCCTTCGTTTTTTGTTAGTATGGAAGACATGAAATAATTGTGAATATTTTGACCCTCGAATAATTATTGTCCTGTTGTTATTTTTAAGTTGGGCCCAACTGTTTCCTGCTCTGAAACGACTATAAAAATTAACAATAATAATATTGTTCCTAACCTAAATGATTCAAATTTAGAACAATATAGCTTGCAAATGTAGATCCCTCGGTAGCCCCAGAAAGTTATCTCTATAATTTTCAAGGATTTAAAGGAGGACGCTAATTTGTAGTTATTTAGGTAAGTACTTAATTAGTTACCTGCATTTTACTTTTATTGCATACAGTTACAAGATTTGTTCGAGATTAGATTGCGACCAATTTGGGATCATCAGTTTGCCAACAGTTACAAGACTACATCTACATTAAACTAACTTTTTGTTTAATGTCGTTCACCAATGTGTTCGCTTAATGATCCGCATATTATTGACTAAACATGTCCGCTGCTTTTTTATTCCGAGGGTCCGTCCAGATGCCGGATGCCCTCCGGGCAGATTTGGCCCATTGTGCTCACCCTAGTTTGGTCTTACACCCACTCATTTATTCCAGTTTCTTTCTATATAATAACCGCCAGCGACGTCGTCCATGGTACTGACAATGTGTCTAAAAGACAGATTTAAGACTAGAAGATGCTTTTTTTTGGATAAATCCTTTATGGCGCTCTGGGAGCGGTGCGTGTGCGCAGGAAACGATTCACGTTGGTCTTGAATCTTTGAAGATTATAGTCGTTGGGGAACACGATCTCAGGGAGGTCGTTCCAGAGTGATGACGTTCTCCAGATGAAAGAATTTTGAAACAGTGTCGTTCGAGGGACACTAAGCTGAACCACGTACTGGTGGGCTGCAGTGGCTCGTCGTGTATTTCTACCATGCACCGCTCTGGGTGGTATCAAGCGGGCAACCTCAGTTGAACACTTGCCATGAAAATATTTGTAAAATAGACTCAAGTCGCCAACCTGCCTTCGATGTTCAAGGCTTTCCAGGTTGTTTGTCAGACTATGGTCACCGATCAAGCGAATGGCTCTTCTTTGAATGGAATCTAGCAATCTCAGGGTATGTTTAGGAGCAGAGCCCCAAATATGCGAACAGTACTCCAGCGATGGTCGAATTTGGGCTTTATAGAGCATCAAAAGTTGTTGGGGTGTATAGAGGTTCTTTGTCCGGAAAAGTACTCCAAGCTTCTACGAGGCTGCCTTAGCAATGGCCGCAACGTGGCTATGCCAAGACATATGACTATCCAATGTCGGACTTAAAATTTCAAAACAACATACTAACTACATAAATGCAATTTCCCGGCATGAGTGGGTTGCAGTTACTTTACGGTTTATAGGTACAGGACTTACAGGAGGCTCATAATATACTATTGAGACTTGATCTATTTGTTTAAAATAATAATAGCAATAATTTGTTAACGCGAACACTTCGACTATCCACATCAAACCATAGTGTACATTGGTCTATGATCAAACTGAATTCTAGCGATTGTAAACCATTAAAATTGCAATACGATGGGAAAATATGACAATATAAGATCAATTAGAGTACATACTACAATAAATAAAAGTAACTAATACTTTTAATTGTTAATATGGGTGAATTAAAATGGATAAGGTGGTGCAACTCAACCAACAACCACCTCCCGAAGGTGAGTTCTGGGATGGATGTCTTTCGTTTTATACAAAATTTAAAGCAATTGAAAATTTGTTATAATCTTTAACACTTTATTTAGAAGCGTTTGAAGTTTTGCACTCTCACCATGTCCGTATCCCGTAAGTCAATACAGATCTAATTATGCCCTTTATAAGTTTGTCTTGTCTGTCTGTTCGTATGTCTATTCGGATTCTTCTGTTGATAGGAGAAAAGAGGACACCAACTTGACCATTCGCTTTTTTCATGCGCTGCTGTCTCTAAAAAAATCAATATTCTAATTTATTAACAAGAAGATGGCTTAGGTTTTTGCGTGGCCGTCGTTTAAAAAACCGAACCAATTTTTTAAAGGTTTTGCATGGCGTTGCAGTTTTGAGACTCCTTACCGGGGCTGTTTGGCAATGGCAGTGATCGCGATATTGTCAGCAAATAGATAGAGTTCAGTTTGAACAAACTTTGGTAAATATAACTAACCTGACGTATAGTTGTTGCCCAGAACCGGTGCAACCTTGCAGTACTCTGATCCTGACGTGTTTCTTCGTCGATATGGCATTATCTGACGACACCGCGGAAATTCTGTCCTCCAAAAATAACAAATGGGGTCATTTGGTCAAAATCAAATAAAACGTTCGCGAGGCGGTGACGTCATTACCTCCCACAGTTCGTCCGCTTTGAACTTGTGCAACGGTATTTCTGTGCTTTATACAAGGGAGATGCGCTTACTGTTTCTTTGTTCAGTTAAAGCAGAAGCGATGGAGATAGGGCGATGTAAATGGCCACCTGTCTTCTAGGGCGTGCATGAATTGCGGACCAAAAACCACAAACGATTTTCAGATTTTGAAATGTGTTTTAATAGCCCATGAATTGCGGATAATTGGCAAACATCTACGCATATTCGCGAAAGAAATAATTACAATGCTACTGCACTTCCATACTAGACTTACATGTGTTAAAAGGGCGTTAACCGGTTTCTGATTTGTCTTTTTGTTTCAAACTCACCATATAAAAATGGTGTCAATCATCAATGTAAATTCACAATTTGCGCATATTCGCCAAAGGAATAACTGCATTTCTACCCTAGACTTACATGGATTAAAATGGCGCTAACCGGTTTCTGATTCGTCTTTTTGTTTCAAATTCACGGTGTATAAAATATTGTTGTTAAAGTGTCAAAAGTTGCATAAAATTAAGTCTAATCCGCAACTCGTTGTTTTTAAAAGAGAGGTCTTCTTGGATTGTTCCGCCATTCGAGTACCGAATTATCAGAATCAGGTAGTCGGTCCGCAATTCGAGGCCGCCGGTCTTCTTAGCGTAGTAAACGCGGCAACTAGCGGGACCCGATTTGTTATAGGAGATAGTGACGTCACACAGTGATTTCCGTGAGTTAATGTTCGTAAATTATTTTAAAGGTTTTAGAGGCATAGGAAAATTAAAATTTTTTGCAGTTCGCACTAAAATTACAAAATATTTCAGAAAATGTAATGTAAAAAAAATGCTAAATTACCCCATTGCCTATTAGGTAGTTGGGTATATACCTAACCTTATCACCTTTATTGAAATTTCGTCGCGCCAGACATTGTCGAAAGCGTTGCTAACATCGAAAAGAACCGCTCCAGTGGAAAAGCGGCAATTAAAGTCATTTAGGACATTGGCTGCCAGTCTAGACGTATGAGCCGTACTGAAACCGAACGGTGGTAAAATACAACCTTGGAGCACCTCTAAATATTATCACACAGATCTAAGTTTCGTGTGCCATCTTATTTACTTCTCTGCATTGACGCGATCCGATCCTATACATTTGAAAATTAAAAAAAAAAAAAAAAAAACGAAATTCGCTGCACCCTAGGTGTGAAGTTAGCCTACCCTATGGCATGCCAATTAAGGCATTAAGGCTTTCCATTAATAGTACCCGGTTGGAACTCTGACTTCTCGTTAGTACTGCAACTACGACTTAATTTATACCTATAGTAAAGGTCTTTAAAACATCGATTAAGGAGGCTTGCTTTCAGAAACAGTAAGGAACTCTAGACCTTCCTTAGCAACTGCAGTTCGCACGAACCTAGGTCAAACTTTTCGGTCAATTTCGATTATATTTATTATGAACAGACTATAGTGATATATGAATGGATCGTTTATCTTTAGTTCGTGATGTGTATTGTTTTAACTGATGCCCGTATACCGAACTCGCCATATAGGTGCGTTGACCTTTTTTATTTTCATTCACTGTTTCTAAAAATACGGTCCCGTATATTAGTGCGTGCGTTGCATACCAATGGGCAATTTAGTCGGCGATTAGTGTTTTATTTCACTTATAAAAACTCTTGTTGCCTTTTGTTTTTCAAGTGGTTATATGCACGCCGGCTCCACGAGTGGTGTTAAAACCTAAATTGCGTGCTTAAGAAACGGAAATAATGTTGTTAATGGCAAAAACTTGCTCGAAATACAGTTAATTCTTAGAATATAAAAATGCACTTGAGTCGATTTTAATTGTCAGATGTCAGATACATAGAGTATATACAATCACCTATAAAATAAGTACCTATTTTTAAATGCAAGGCAAAAATGAAATTACATTATAAAATTCAATAATTCCAGATCTTTAATTACTGTATCCGATTTGTTTAATTACTGTATCTAATTGTACGTGCCAATTTTAGTTTTAGTTATCCTGAGATAGATAATAGGTAAATATACAGGGTATTTTGACCGGGAACTCTATCGATCGATTATGGAAAAACTGTACCTAGTAAGAATCTGAAAATTTGGTAGTTTAATGTCGATTCGTTTAAAGTATTTTCAAGAATCTGGCACAAAATTATAAAAATAGGTACTTTCCATTTAAAAAATGGACTTTTGACGGTTTTTTCAATTTCATTTTTATTCTTCTTTTTTGAAAACCCTGTATTAATAATTATATATAGGGTGTCGCATATGTAGGTATACAGGATGTCCCACAAAAGTGTGGCAGAAAAAATATTTTTCCTTAAATAGACATCCTTGTATATTATTGCATTTTCGGATTGTCCGGAAAATTCTAGACATGTTTCATGTATAATATCCTAAACCTCTCTTCAACTGTTCACGAAATATTTACGTTCAAATATTAAAATAACACTTTATTGCAGCTAAATTACAATTTTTAAAATCTCAAAAATTATTTTAGCAAATGCTAGAAGTGTCCGCCATTAACAGCTCTGCAGTACCCCAGATCATCAATAAATTCCTGCTTACTTTTTCTACGTTTTCTGGAGAAATATTCCTAATTAGGTACGTTACGAATGTTCTCTTTGAGAATATCAAGCGTGCGTGGCTTATCTTTATACACTTTATTTTTAACATAACCCCAAAGAAAGTAGTCTAGTGGAGTAAGGTCGGGTGACCTAGGTGGCCACTTTATTGATCCACGTCTGTCTAACCACCAGTTTGGGAAAACATTATCTAGAGATCTTCTAACAATCGCAGCATAGCGGGGCGGAGCTCCATCCTGTTGAAACCATAACGCTTGGTTTGGCATGTCTGGATTATTTTCATCCGGATATAGTGTCGCTAGTGCTGGAATCAAGTCGTTTTCTAAAAAGTCATGATAACGTTCTCCCGTCAAAGTCCCTTCAAAGAAGTATGGCCCTATTACTCTGTTATTAATAATCCCTGCCCATACATTCACCTTTTCATAATTCTGAGAATGACTTTCCCTAAACCAGTGTGGATTTTCTGCCGCCCAGTATCTAAAATTATGCCTATTTACGTCTCCATTCAAGCAAAATGTTGCTTCGTTTAAAAAGCATATCTGTTTTACTAGCCTAGGGTCATTATCAGTTCGCTCGGTCATGGTCTGGCAAAACTCGTTTCTGTACTTGAGAGGTTCAGATTTACGTGTAACCAAACAAAGATGTCCAGTTTTTTGTCATTAGGAACGCCAGGCCTTCCACCTTCCAGATTTGCCAAGATCTTTAACAGTGCTAGTCTCTCTCCACTTAGCCTCAATTCTACTGATTGTAGATTGACTTACAGGTTCTCTGTTTGGATATTTATTGTCGAACATTATTCGAACTTCGTTGTGTGTTCTAGTCTTATCACCACAGCCAAGCATAGTTAATATTTCGATTCTCTGAGTTTCGGTTAAACGCATGGTAAATATTTTCGATTAACAATACAGTGACAATTTGTCAAATATTTACAAACAGAGGTGTAATTTATTTCGTGGACAGTTAAAGATAGGTTTAGGATATTATGCATGAAACATGTCTAGAATTTTCCCGAGAATCCGAAAATGCAATAATATACAGGGATTTCCATTTAAGGAAAAAATATTTTTCCTAACACACTTTTGTAGGACATCCTGTCTACCTACATTTTAAGTCAAAATATGCGCAATCCAGAAACAAAATCGACGGGTTCAAACACGCCCTCATTTAATTTGTAGGTATTGAATTTATCCGTTATTAGATCACAACCCCCGTATAATAAAAGAAAATAATAAATAATAATATTAAATGGGATAACCTTCCCCTAAGTTACTTAAAGCTTTCTCTTCTGGGGCGATTTAACTGAAATTGAATAAAGGCATTGCAAAGCAACAAATTGACGTTTTAAAAACACCAGTCATAAATAAAAATCTGTAGATTCTGTCAAGCTGTCAACAAAGGATTCCTTGGTAAGGTCATCACCTCCGTCAAACAGCTGCGTTTGCGCATGCGTATATTGACGACGTCTCGTATATTTTTTATTCGTAATTCATAAAATATAAAAGTTAGTGATCTTTCCAGGTCGGGTGTTAGGAAATAACCTTACACTGATAAAAACTAATAAAATTTTACGTATTGTTTTACGTGCGTATTATGAATGTTTTTTTAATACGAATATTTATGATTTATACCACTTAAATAGTGTATATTTATACCTGCAAATGTAATTATTCTTTTAAAAAGAATTTCATGTAATTTCGACTTATCTATCTATCGCTTACCATGCTTTACTAGTTATTCAAAATACATTATCCAATTTAAAATTTGGAATTCACCCTCACCCCTTAAAGTGAGGAGGCGGTAACTGTGAAAAATATAATAAAATATGTTCCCCCGTTTCCAAGATATTATCGTCTTGTAATATTGTAACAACTCACACAGATGTTCATGAGATAGATATTCATTTATAAAAGGTTTCAAATATTTTTTACTTTAGGTTAGTTTCTTTAGTTTAAAAAGTTAAAAAGTACCCTTTATTTTGTTTCAGATGTTTTTTCATTCATAAAAATGTAGATTATCGTTTAAAAAGTTTATTTTTCTTTAAGAAACATCTGTGTTTTTCAAACATAAAAGCTAAATTTGTTTAGAAAATAATAATAGAAACTTTATAATATAACAATATCCGATTTACCTCGAAAATAATTAAAAATTTCTTTTTTATTATGGTAAATATAGCAATTAATTTTATTATTATTGTGTAAAATTACTGACTCAAATATTGTAAATACACCTGAAAAATACATAAATATTATCAGTAAATCTACATGTTATAATTACATAAATGCTGTAATATTACCTCATTTAAAGTAATTTTATATTTCACAATTTTATTTATTTTACATTAAATATGTAATATTACATTTAGTGGATGTAATATTACATGTGTGGCAGCAAAGTAACCAACGACCTAGTGTGTAAATTTACACAATATGTTTATCAGTGTATGTTTTATGTATCATGAATCCTAATAAACAACTTCATTTGTTCTTTTCTTATGCGCCAAAGTTGTGAATATGAATTCAAATTATGTCTATGGATGGTGAAAATAAACCAGGCTTAACTATTTTCTTTTGACCGGGATCGAATTCAGGATCATGTAATTTTTCTTCTAAGCTCAGCTTTTCTCACGCATGAAAAGTAACATAAAAAAACGTTTTTTATGTCAAGGTCGTTCCTATACACTCTATATATAAATCATAACGGATATATCTTCAACTTTAAAAAACAAAACCGAAGAATGGTTTGAATTAAAAATGTTTTTGGACTGTATGAACTGACTGTATGATTTGTTGAAACAAAATACTTATCACGACAACATTTTTTATGTTACAAGAATCTGTTTAAATTCTTCAGATCCATTTATTTTTAAATAAAGAAAACGATTAACAACCTTTGCAATGCTATGGTGGCATTTATACAAATCACCTAACAATTAAACGCAATTAAGGTCTTAATTGGTCTGCATAAATCCACCTTTAGTTATGATGCAGATATCAGTGACGTTTTCTGACGTTGTATACAATCTAAAAAATCAGTAACAATGCACTGTAAGAAAAATGGTTTATCGGTACCTGCCATAATTTTGACAGGCCGTCCACACACAACGTGCATAATAAATGTCTTATTTTTACGAAAATCCCTAACAGGTATGACCTGAGAACTACTTGCCGATGAATCATATCAGCCGCAGGTGTTAACGGAAGGTAAAGGTCGTTAAACAAAAAGGTGATGCCAATGATAAATTATCGATAAAGCTGACAATGGCGAAAAAATGATGTCGAACTGGTTCTGTGGGATGTCGTTACATTGCTATTTGTTTTAAATAGGTGTGGAATCTGTATATTCTAGGGCTATTTTTGTTTTCGATTGATTGTATTTAATATTGCATTAGTCACACCAAGCGATTTGTTTTAATTTTTTAAACTATTAATGCTTTTAAATTTATTTCATATTATATTAAGGGTGGCGAACCGAAAAATTTCCACCCAGGATTATTTTCTTGTTAATAAATAAATCAAAATTTGCTCGAACACGGAAACCTTAGTTCTCAGAGGGACATATTTTTTGCTATTTTCACCCCCCCCCCCTGCTTGAACCCCTACCACGGGGTGACTTTCACCCTTAAAATCTTAAATGGAAAGGGGGATCGAGTGATACCTTATTTTAAAGAGAATTCAATTGCCTTCCCAACGTGACCTTGCTCGTTTAAATCGAGTGAATAGTTTCTGAGAAATAGGGCTAAAAAGAAAAGAAAATTTAAAAGTAATAAAATTTATTACCGCTAGTATCAATCAAGTAAATGTTGAAAATGCGCATCTCCAACCTCCATGCAATTGTAAAGGCACTGTTCAAAATGTTCGCGAACATTATGGAGCATTGCAAGAGTTATTTGTTGGCACTCGTACACTATTCGTTGTCGCAAGTCTTTCAAAGAATTAGGTTGTGGGTATCCACAAAAAAAAGTCCAGTGGCGTCAAATCAGGAGATCTTGCAGGCCATTCAATTCTTCTTCCAATCCATTTTCCTGGAAAATTTTCATCCAGAAACTGTCTAAGAGGGAACGCATAATGCGGGGGTGCTCCGTCTTTGAAAGTAAATATTTTCTGGCCGATAACGGTCATTTTCTTCTATGGCATTCGTTAAAGCAGGGTTAATAGTGGTTTCCAACAGGTTCAGGTACATTTCACGTGTTAAATCTCCAGGTATAAAATACGGCACAATAATACGGTCCCCAAAAATTCCAGCCCACACATTTAATTTTTCGGGATGTTGAGTATGCACTTCCCTAAAAATTCTAGGGTTGAAATACGACCAATACCTGCAATTCTGTCGATTGACAGTACAGTGAGGAAAAAAAGTGCATTCATCGGAGAAACAAATGTTATAAATAAATTGTGGATTGCGAATGATCACTTCACTAATTAACTCGCAAAATTGCAAACAACGATCGTCATCGTCTTAATGAAGTTTATGAACCAGTTTTACTTTATAGGGATGGAACTTATGCGTTTTTAAAGTACGCTGAATCGTTCTACGCGAAACACCTGATACATCTGACACTTTTCTCGCGTTAAGTGTGTGATCGATGGCAATATGACTCAAAACTGCAACTTCTATACAGCTTCATTTCTTACAGGATTTTCAACAACCCTTTTTTTGTTTAGCACTGATCCTGTTTCACGAAATTTTGTTACTAATTGTAGCACGTAAGTATGAGACAAGTGTGCATTTAGATGGAATTCATTATAGGGCAGCTCGAGCACAATCGTTACTTCTTAAGAAAAGTGAAACAATTTCAACCCTTTCTTGAAGAGTATACGTTATTTTATTCCGTTATTGAACACACTGAAATGTAAAGCAAAATGAAATTTTATTCTTACTATGAATTTGATCGATGCCAAAAACAAATTGAGTTTTTTCGACTGAACAAGTGAAATTCCAAATCCCTGTTGTTAAGATAGTATCCTTTTTTGTGTATTTTTTACCATTTATTTGTTAACATTTAAGCACAAATTTGTTTACCATTTAATTTCTCAAAAGGTACCAATTTCAACGAGCAAGGTTCTGTTGGAAAGACAATTTAATTCCTTTTAAAATAAGCTATCGCTCGACCTTCCTTTTCATTTAAGATTTTAAGGGTGAAAGCCACCCCACCCCGTCTTAGGGGTTTAAGAAGGATGGGTGAAAATAGGAAAAAAATATGTCCCCTTGAGAACCAAGGTTCCCGTGTACGAGCGAATTTTGATTTATTTATTAACAAGAAAATAAACCTGGGTGGAAAGCTTTCGGTGCGCCACCCTGTATACAACAATAATTGAGTCGCTTTGTTTCAAAAGCAGAAAAATCCACACTGTCAGTTGGGGAAATCGCAAAAAAAAACTGTTGAAATAATATTAATAATAATAATAATTAATGTCTTTCATTGTTAATTCACTCCATAAGTAACAGCATATTTCAGAATGAGAAAAACAGAACACTGACAATAAAGGCGAAGTTTAGCCATTGGCTACTCTTACACTTAACATCTAAGCGAGTGAAAAAGAGTTAAGCTGTATCAACTTCTACAATATATCTTAGAACTAATATATAGGGTGTCCCATTTAAATAAATACAAGTTTGGGTCACAACTCAAAAACAAAACATTTTAGACAAAAACTAACTACGCCACTGAATTCTACATAAATAAAACTATAATAACCCATTATACCGGGTGTTGCATCGTCGAGCGGGACATAGGAAATCCCATGTAATTTTAAATGGGGTCAATTATTGGCTTCCCTAATTATTTTAGAGAAAAATTATATTTAGGTTTATTAAAGAGCACTAAAACCCACATTCAAAAGAATAACTTTAGATATTTTTGATGAGTCCGTTTACGGGTTATCGCCGATTTCTTTTTAACTATTTCTCCTTTTTATGGCCCCGTATTTGCGGGCACCAGTCAAGGTAAAAGATGACTGTCAAATAAAGTTGTCATTTTGAAATGTGTGCTTTATTGTTATAAAAACTCGTACATCGAAAATATTAAAGGTGTGTATTTATGAGTACAAATTAATCTGAATAAAACTAAAATAAAGTGTCCAATTACAAGGTTAATTATGACATTTTACATGTTTCAATATTTTACTAATTAATAGGTAATTAATAATTCTTGCATCTCTTCTTTGTTCCTGCCTTTCTTCACATCTGCAGTTATTTATTACAGTGCCTTTTGTCTCAAATTTCTTGATAGTCCTTACGACTGTAGATTTTGCAGGAATCGGTCTATTCGGATACAGAGCAGCAAACATGTCTGACACATTTTGATAACTATTTCCTTGATAATACCATTTAATCATCAATATTTTTTCTTCAGAATATTCATGGCTAATATTTTCGATGTACGAGTTTTTATAACAATAAAGCACACATTTCAAAATGACAACTTTATTTGACAGTCATCTTTTACCTTGACTGGTGCCTGCAAATACTGGGCTATAAAAAGGAGAAATAGTTAAAAATAAATCGGCGATAACCCGTAAACGGGCTCATCAAAAATATCTAAAGTTATTCTTTTGAATGTGGGTTTTAGTGCTCTTTAATAAACCTAAATAGAATTTTTCTCTAAAATAATTAGGGAAGCCAATAATTGACTCCATTTAAAATTACATGGGATTTCCTATGTCCCGCTCGACGATGCAACACCCGGTATAAATTTAAAATTTTTGCCGGAAATAAGAAAAGCATTTAAAAAATTCGACTCGAAATCTTATAAAATTTCGCCCTGCAAAAATTATCATTTCAAAACTACAACTGTGTTGACACAAACACGTTTACGTGAACACGGAGGTGAAAAGGTGACAAGATCTTGTTTGTCCGGTGGTGTAAAACTATTGGTGATTTCCTGTTTCCTTATTTAATTCAACGACAGGCCAATGTAGTTATGGAGGATGTCGTTTTTGGTCATCGGCGTGGTCACACGGTCCTTATTCGTATAGTCATAAGATAAGGTATGACGAAAAGAAAAAAATTAATGCCACAGAATAATAATTTTAATCTAGGTAGGTACTGGTACCTACTTAGTATGGATTATGCAAGGTGGTGATGGAAACTGTAAATTACCGTTGGCTTCACATTCGGAACAATTTTTTAAATAGGATTTGGAAAGAGCGTACGTAGAGTTTATACGAGGTATATTTAATTGCGACTGACAATATCAGAGGATATATCACATAATTAACAAAATTAAATTGTTTAAAGTACAGTCATTTGGGGTAACTTTGAACCACTGTGGTTATCTTTGCACCATCTTTATTTTTTCATATTAATTTAAACAAAAACAGTTACAGAACTCTATTTTATGAATTCTTGGGTTGTGACATCAAAAAAACTGTATTATCGATATATTTTTGCTATATTTGGTAAGCCTGCATATCGGACATATTTCCACTTTGTCATTAAACATCGCTGGATTCTTACGCGCCAAAAAGTCTCCCTAAAAAGTTATCACTTTCAACTGTTTTACCTTCAGGTAAGTGTTTAAATTTGCTTTTAAGTTAAAGATTACTGGTAAGGTAAATCAAATAATGTAAAAATAATGTTTTTTAAATTGAATTGAATTTGAATAAATTTTAAAGCCGGTAGTACACGATTTCTTTGTAAAATGGGGTAACTTTAAACCGGCTCAAAGTTACACATAAATTTGATTTTCGGTGGAAAATATAAAAAAAAATAAAATAACGTCTGTTTTATTATTATTTTCAGGCCATATGTCTCGAATTACTAAAAGCCAAACCAGGTACCAGACCTTACGGCACCAAAACAAGGTATACTGCAGAAAAATTGGAACATATATTAAATGAAATTAAATCTGGGTAAATATGTAAGTCAAAGGAATACAGCAAAAAAATACAACATACCCAGAAATACACTTAGAAATAAAATTTATTCCAAACATATGAAAGGATTTGGAAGACCAAACACATTTACTGAAGAGGAAGAAAGGGCATTTGCAGAGCACGCTATTGAGTTAAGCGATTTGGGATTACGAATTTCTCTGTATGATATAAGATGCAAAAGCTAATAATTGTCCTGGATGGAACTGGGCATAATTATTTTTTTAAAGACATAAAGATCTATAAGTGCAAAGGCTTGAAGTAAATATATATCCAGAAAAAGGGCGCAGGTAAATGAAGATATAATAAACCAGTTCTTTTTAAACCTTGAAAAGGAAGTTAAAGATGTATGTCCAGCAAATTTGTTTAACATGGATAAAACAGAGTTTCACGATATTCCTCAAAAAAAGAAAGTAATATTCCGTACAGGTTGTCGCAACCCGGAGCTAGTACGAAATTCAACCAAATCCTGCTACACTACGGTTTTTTGTGGAAGCGTAGATGGGCATTTCATTCCACCATATATGTTATCATGAAAGGTACACAAAAGTGGCCTAATTGGATGCTCCACCAGGAACTCGATTAAATACCTCGAACTCGGGTTGGATTGATGCCGATGTATTCGACGATTGGTTTCGATTTCACTTCTTACCAGCAGCAAAAAAACTAGACGGAAAAAAAATTCTAACTTGTGATAATATGTCTGCCCACTTAACACTTAAGTCATTACAGCTGGCTAAAGAAAATAATATTTTTTTTTCCACCTAACTCAGCTCATTGGTTGCAACCTTTAGATGTTGCTTATTTCAGTACCCTAAAAAGTTACTGGCGAGAAATTTTAGCGAAATGAAGAGAGACAAAAAGTGGAAAAAAAAGTGTTGCATTACCAAAATCAATTTTTTGCCAACTACTAAGCTTAACTGTAAACTTGGGAATGTCTAGCGAATCTATAATCCTAAAAAAAGGTTTTGAGGCAACTGGTATCTGCCTATTCAATAAAGATAAAGTTTTGGGAAAACTACCCGCCTATACAAAACCAGATACCATAGAAACTGTTGGAGAAGTTTTTAAAATCTACCTTAAAGAAATTAGAAAAAATGATTTAGAAAACCTTACACGGAGTAAAAAATTTGGCTCGCCAGTAGAAGCAGGAAGGAGTGTTTCTCTAGAACAAATAGATAAATATTATAAGAATATAGAGGGGAAAGGACAAATAAAAGACTTAGAGGAGGAATAAGAACAAGGGGCGGCCGAAAGAGAGGTTCTGGAATACGGACATTAGGAAGAACTAAAGATCCGGACATTCAGGAAAATGAATTGCCCTCAGAAGGTGATCAAAAAGATATGTTAGATTACGGAGATCTAAATGCCATACATTTAGATACGCATGAAAATTCAGAAGAAGAACGTGAAGAAAACACTGTGAATGATCCATCAACATCAAAAGAGGGGGAAGGAAATAATCTAGATTGTAACATTATAGAATCTAAAGAAAATAATATAGAGGAAAACACCCATCTCTTAAAAGTTATTCGTCAGGAGGAAAATCAATTTAAAGTTGATGATTTTGTAATTATTAACTATAATAATTTGTTTTATCCTGGTAAAGTCCTAAGTATTAAAGATGACGGAAATAAAACTGAACACCCTGTATATTTAATATGCCTTTTGGCATCCCCAACAATTTTTTGGGACAAACTAAAATGTTTAGCTAGAAAATGCTGCTATAATTAAGTACCATATTTAATTTAAATCCGCTACGATTATTGAAATTAGTTTTTAAGGAACTCGTCAAGCATTTAGAATTTTAATTAACATTCAGATTCTTTAATCGACAAATACGATTATACAGATAAATTTTAGAAATTGCCAATTTTCCCAACAATCTATAATCTCAGCAGTAGGTACACCTTGCATTTTCAATCGAGTTTACTGCACCTATTACTTTCTTAAGATTAAAACCAGAAAATATTGGCAATTAGCAGTCAAACAACCAAGCTAAATTTCAATTTCAATCAATAAACCTATAAAAACTCCACCGAGAATAAAAATTCATTAAGGAAATAATGTTCTAATTAATAGGTTCGCCAAATGATCTGCCGTCTCTCGTCAACCGAGCAGGTGTGCGAAGAAATTTCAGAAACGTTGACCACCTGAATGAAATTAATCAAACCGGTAAAGTTTACGAGATTAGCGGAGACTACAGTTAAAATTGCCTACAAATTTTTCAGCATTATTATCTTCATAATTCAGTCTCGTAAAAAAAAACAGACGTCTTCTTTTAATTCTTTAATAGCTAACTTGAAAAACCACCCAAGAGAACGACCGACCAATGGGTAATTAGATAGTAGTATAGTAGTATCAGTTAAAAAAAAATGTAAACGCAATTTTTTAATCACAGATAATAAAAATTAAACTTTATCCCAAACATAATATCTAAAAATGACAGAAATATGTGTGGAGCACGGGAAAGAAGGAAAAAAGATGTGACAACTGATAACAACTTGGAAGAAGAAATATATCCCATTATTATATGTTGGGGAATTAAAATCCCGAAACCAATTTGACATTTTATGACGTCTATGTGAAATTTGGTAAGTTGGACTTTTACTTTCTTATTTTTATGGAAGTAATCCACACAGTCGACCAGCTTAATCTTTGTGTTGATAGTAATAGGCGAGTTAAAAGGTGAGTACTGATATTATTAGTTTGAAATGTATCTTCATATACTATAGGCTTGTTTCAACCAGCAGCCCGGGACTAGCTTCTAATCAGAAATAGAGTCTACCAGATGAATATTGCATGTAGACCACAGGATGCCTTGTTAAGTCCTACAACTGGTTGGTTGTATTTGACAGTTTGAAACTGTCAGGGACTGATGGTTGGAACAGACATATTACTGTTTCCAGTAACTATAATCAGGTAATATCCAGAATATTTATTTGGGGAAAATCAAACAAAATGTAATAGAAGAACCATTCTGACTAGTTTTTTTTTTTTAATTCCTTCTAGTGAATTCATTTCATCCCATTTCTTGGTACCTTCTCCAAATCTCTCTATCTTCTCCTTGACCTGCCCTCTTCCAATATCGTAATTATTTAAGCTTTCTTCACATTACCTACTTTGTTGTGGCGTTATGTCACAAAAATATCGACTGACAAATTGACATTGCCATTTTTTGATACCTTTTCGTTCACAATAATCAATAACAAAGTGTAAGTAACTAATTTTAAAATTGACTATACCTACTCGCCTCTGTCAACAAGTAAAATCGATTAGACCGTAAATTCGGCAAATCTGCTCAAAGATATAATGTCAGATGTAATTACATACTATTATTGACAATTATTCATTGAAAATCTTATTGAAATGATAATTTCCGTGGTCATTGGATTGACCATCAAAGCTTTAAGGAAGGGCCGGTCCGATCACCTGATTTAACTTGTTTGGACTTTTGCTACCGGGTATTTAAAAAAATGTTAGTTCAGATGGATTTACCGTCGAACGATAACAAATACTTATCAAAATAATGATATTACTTTGTTTGAGGTATACTACCTTCTATCACTGAATGCCCAATAAAATTAAACAACTTGAAACTGGTGTAAAGATTTGAACCCACTAAGTAGGTTGTCTAAATATCCTCAGTTCCATTAATAAAACAACGATCAAAAAGCACCGCCAAAGATTAAAGCGAGGTATACTAGTTAAGGGCGGGCTTGTGACATTTCACAAAGCGGAGTCAATTGCCTTTGCATGGATAAGGCATACAATGGTAAGGCAATATATTATGTTGTAACTCTATAAATAAAAATTACAAAATGGCGTAAAAAATTCGAAAGCTCTTTCGCCAAATGCCTAATTTGTCGATATCGGACTTTGGCATCTCGGTTTGTTTAAGTTAGTTTGTTAAAGGTTTGTGGGACATTTTCTTTTCACAAGGAATCGTGTCTCACGATTTGCTTATTTTTTAAATTCCCATTTACCCAAACAAAGCAAATCTTTCAGGTTGAAAAATCGGTTAACATGGTGGGTAGGAATATTATGTTATTGCCATGCAGAAATACCAGGTAAACGAGATAGGTATTTATTTATACAGGGTGTTAATATGAAAACGGACAGCATGTAATATTTCTTCGGCTGATGATGACACTGAAAATTTGGTGAACCACACCAACCTAAAAATTTGGTGAAACACGCCAATTTAGATCTGGAGGGGGACTTGAGAGGTATTTGTTGTTGTATTAAATTCAACCCTATTAAAATTCATGGTTAAAGCCGAGGGGTCAACCATCCCCCTAAAAATGGACATTGATTGTCACTTTTGGGAATCACTGTCTATGATTCCCAAGTGATTTCCAAATATTACAAGTGATTCCCAGGTGATTCATAACTTGTATTATGTGTAAATTAATTTACTATAAGTACAAAATAAGTGTGAAATGTTTGCGTGCGAAAAAGGGCAACTTTAAGGTAAAAGTAATAATAACAATTAATATACCTACTTAAAAAAATATATTTACATATATATATACACAGAAGGTTTAGTTGTTTTAATTAGACAGTTTATTAATTTTGATAACAAATCAAGTAATATACCTATTTATTGTTATTATAAACTGGCATTAAAAATAAATGTGGGTTAATAGGTCTCTGCGAAAGCGAGAGTTTATGAGGGGTTTTATTGCAGTCATTAAGCCAAACGAAATATGTTGGGAAGTACTTTACCAGGGATTATCAACTGATTCCCAGGGATTGTAAACTGATTGCCAACTGATTCCCAACCGGTTATGTAGTGATTTACCAGTTGTTTTTGCTATTTTAGGTTTCGGGACACCGATCGAAAAATTTATAAGAAATTTCTAAAAAAATATTGTTCTGAAGTTCTTTATTCCTCGAAAATATTAGGTTATTGCCCACTAATTTCCAGATGATTCGCAGTGATTGCCACCTGATTCCCACACAATTTCCCTGGATTTCTAGGTGATTCACATGGATTCCTAAGTGATTCCCACGGATTCCTAGGTGGCTCCCATGGATTCCTAGATGATTCCGATGGATTCCTATGGATTCCTAGATGATTCCGATGGATTCCTATGGATTCCCAGGTGATTTCCATGGATTCCTAGGTAATTCCCATGTGATTCCAAAAAAAATGTACGTTGATTTCCAGCAGTGGTTGACCCCTCGGTTGAAGCGTATTTTCGAAACGGGGTTAGAGTGAATGGTGAGTGGCTTTTACTGCTGGGGATCTTTATCATTGCCTGAGATGAACTGTGGTTCTGTTTAGGGATACAACATAAAAAAGGAGCTGTAAGAACTTGTTGCAAACGTTCGTGGAATAATGCAAAGTACAAAGCAATTCATGTCGTATTAAATCCTGATACAGTCAGTGTTGCCACCCTAATATAACAAACTTCTCCACGCGCATGTATAAAATATATTTTCTTTAAAAATGCCGCCAATTTTAAATTATGTTCCAATTCAATTAGTTTCAATAACTAAAAAAGGTTAAGTCGATGCAAAACAGGACAAGAGGTCTCCTTTTCCCACAAAACTATGAATATTTGAGGATATATCCCTCAAGGTGGCAACACTACTGGTTGGATACAGTATACAGGCAGAGTTGTCAGGTCTGATTTTTTAGTAAATCTGCTGATTTCAACTTGAATCTACTGATTTACTGAAACCTACTCAGAAACCTATTATTCATCTACTGAAATTCTGTAATGTGAAACCGTATACATGGATAGCAAGATGTTAAGGGCTACGGTTGTGGACGGTCCACAGCAGAAAATGAATTGTGAGTTTACTTATAGTCCAATGAATTTCGAATTTGGAATAGTATATAGGTGAATATAAATGTACGCCGATGCGTTGTCAGTTTCTTTTTAGACACTCTAGGGCCGACGTACTCAGTTTTTTTTTTCATAAACTATTAAAAAACGTTCCGCAGCTGCATGGCTGTTACCATTTTCTTTACAACCAAACTAAACAAATTCTTCTAAAACATTTTTAAATGTGTCTAAATCATTTTCCCTCCGTTTTTAAAATACGGCCGTCGGCGAAATTTACCGCAATCGCACGTTTCACACTGGAAGGCGGAGCTAACTGTGTGCGGACGGACTCGGGGATTTCGGAGCGTTTACTAATTATTTAATGCTGAAACTTAAATGTAATTTTCGGTTGTTAGTCATGTTAGCAGCTTAAAAACATGTTGCCGTTTTTGGTTTAATATTCTGTGAGAAGAATATACAAATTTTGTTAAAACAGTTGATTTTTAGTGAAAACGATAAAAGTATGTTTACATCTCTCGACATTGTCACTTATAATAGCCAGTTTGTACTCAAAGATACTGCTTAATATTCTACGAGTGTCACAAAATGTCGATTCTCAGCTTGGATGTTAATTCCTAGTGTCTAATGTAAATAGACAGAAATTAAAAGTTAGGGCGGATATTTTAGTACGGCCAATAAAAACCCATGGTTAGTTTTTAAATTTATATATTATGTATGAATGAATATCACAATGTATATATTTACCGTAATAACGTGATATCTTATTTCACTAAAATTATTTAATAATAATTAATAAGTAATTTTTCGCGCAGAACATGATGGGCGGGTTGCCGGTTTGAACCGAGTGGGAGTTTACCGCTAAAAAGCCAAAACGCCCTTTTTAGGGGTGTTTTCTAGCAAATAATTGCATAGACTCGCAGGTGTTTCTGCTGATATACGTTTGGAAGGGTGTATGAGGTGTTGCTTCAGTGGTTTGACAACGATTGCAAACCCTGCGGGTATGGGTCTGATTAAAATGTTAGTAGTCTGTATATGCATTTATCTCCTATACCTAATGTGTTACTTTAAGGAAATTTTAACATCGATGTTTAATGATAACATGACATCTTTTGCCCTATCCGTATTGAAAGACGTATTTTTCCATATTGATGCATCCGCGTCCGTAACGATAAGATGATTAATAAGTACTAATCGTACGCACAAAACAACAAAGGTTAGATCGTACGTAATCGCAATCGGTCGCACCTCGCAACGCATTAAAGTCACAGAACCAAAATACAAACAGGGAGAAAATCGACCATGGAAGAATATGTCACCGCCTACTCTCCGACTAGTAGCTTCGTTCCTCGACGCGACCGTCCAAGCAAACCTACCGAGAGTCGTTGCCCTTAAATATTCCTAAATTTTAGGAGAAAAATCAACTTTTGCATCAAGGCTTAAAAGAAGTTATCTCTAATTGTTATTTTTAAAACATTACACCCAGGTATTATGAGGTATTCCGTACCTAGTGGTTAGATACATCGTCCCCTTATAATTGTGATGTAAACGTTTTTCAGTCCAAGCCCTCTTGGATGAAAATAATTCTTGCTCGAACGGTATATTATCATCAACAAGTTTTTATACAAGATCTTTAATTTAATTAAAGTATTATGTATTGCTCCATAGACAGATAAGTCTGTGGTCTAATATACTGGCTTCAATGTTTATGGCAAATGGGCAGATTGCAGACACATTACTAGGTTAATCCGCAAGAATATAATACCATCAGCAATCGAACACCGAAGAAAAAAGATAAAGACTCGAGGCTGCCACGGTGCTACGAGTGACCGTTTCACGAAGATCGAATATTTAGCCTACTTTCTCCGCAGAGATCGTTCGACCTCAGCTTCTTCGTTGCGTTTTATTTACCATTCGACGTTGTATTAATTTTTAAATCTCTCAAGTCTGCAATCGCTTGACAATTTCTTGCTAGAGTTCACTCGAATACATTCTCCATTTGGCGAGATATCTTCCGTATTCGGTAAGCTTACAGGCGCCGGTTATGTTATTTACTCTTTCGACCAATTTTTCGGCGAAGAATCCTGACTATGATACAAACTGATGGAACTTGGAAACGCATAAGGGTCATTTCACATCGAACCAACCAAAATAACAGAACATTTATTCCACCCATCTAGTAGATGAAAAATCCAAAATTTCAAATTTTTCTGACAAATACCTAGTTTTTTTTTTAAATTGATTTTTAAAAATCAAAAAAAGTGACCATTTTCCCGAAACATATACATATTAAAAGAAATTAAGATATCTTAAGAACTACTTACATACTATAGAGCAGTGAGTTATATCCGAGGTTATATCTCATTTAAAGGACTTGAAAATACCTTTCAAATTCAATTCAAAGGTACCACTCAATGTAGGTGTTTAGAGAAAAAAAAATAAACATTTTGAAAAAAAAAATTTCAAATTTTTCAAAAAAGTACTTAAGTATTTTTTTTTTTTCAAAAAAATATATTTTTTTTGTCAATATTTTAGCAACATATTGGCTAAATTTCAGGATGGAAAAGTAATGGGAACAAAGTGAAAAAAAAAATACTTTTTTGAAAAATTTGAAAAAAAAATTTTTTTCAACATTTTAATTTCTTTTTTTTTGAAGCACCTATATCGAGTGGTACCTCATTTAAATGGTATTTTCAAAACCTTTTAAATGAGATATATGTAACTCACTACTCTAGTGTACCTAAGTAGTTCTTAAGATATCTCGATTTCTCTTATACCTATGTTTAGGGAAAATGGTAATTTTTTTGATTTTCAAAAATCAATTAAAAAAAGTACCTGTCAGAAAACATTAAAATTTTGGATTTTTCATTTACTAGATGGGTAGAATGATTGTACCAAAAATTATCAAAATCGGAGAGGTCACCTGCCAAACCTCTGGTTGATTTGATATGAAGTGACCTCGGAAATGACCCATAAGCAAAATTTTTAGTTTATACTCTGTTAATTAATGCCAGAGAGTAATAAAATGTAAATTTGCAATGACAAGTCCCATTAAGCAGGGTGGACAACTTAAATGTTGCATTGTAAATTTCAGGTAAATTGCAATGATAGTTTTTAAAAATTCCGCATATTAGAGTTTAGACCTACACACCTCGAATCGGTCCTAAATTAGGGTGACCCTACTTGCATACAATAGAAAGACGAGTTTGATAAATGAAAATAACGTGACAGCGGCGTTACTACAGGTAAGTAGTTTATTAGAATAATAAGTATAATAACAATTATACTTGATTATAATTATAGAGATAGGTAAATAATTGAAATATTAATTATTCTAATATTAAGTAGATAAAAACTTATATAGAAGTAAAAATAAGATGAAAATAGATAAATTGGAATAAGTATTAATATTTATAAAAAAAATCTACTATGTACAATACAACAACTTAATTTTTAAATTTTAGTCATCATGTTCCGAGTAGTTCGATGAACTATCGTTGTTGGGGTCCAGAGAATTAAAAAGGGTCTCTACAGTGTTTTCTAGCATGTTATGAGCTTCCCACATTCTTTATTTTATTTCAATCACATGTTCGACGCACTTACTACATTTTTCACAATCCACTCTCTTTGAATTTTTTCATAACAAAAATTCATTTCCTTCAAAGTTTTCCATAGTTTCTTCTTACCCATGGGTGGAATAAGATCATCCCTTTTCATTTCAGACATTATTTTGCCCAAGGTAAGTTTTTCTTTTTTTAAGTAAAACGAGTGTATGATTCTTCTGATGGCAGTCTTTTCATCCTCATTTATTACAGTTTCTTTTCATCCTCATTTATTACAGTATTTTTTCTTCCTGTACTTGTATTTGGTGACCTGATGGGGCCGCGTTTATCCTCGTGCACAAGTCGGTATATTGCTGACTGTCCGACTCCAGTCATATTCGAACGCATTTCAACTATTTTTGCAACACCGAATGTTATATATGAAATAATAATTGGACTACGCCTATGGAATACGGCGAAGACTACTGGGTTTTATAGTTCAATAATGATTTATTACTTTCTCGCATTAAGCACCAGACTATATACCTATTCGAAATTAAATATCTCAGGAAATATTAGAGATATTTGAACGCGGTTTAAAACATATTAAGGCTTGTTGTTTGGTCCTATAGTAGATTGGTTAGTTTTGGTCTGTATCAATTTCAATTCCACAATCCAGGGCAGTCAATGAAACAATGAAAATTTAACAAAATTTCATGGAGACGCCATTTCTTTCCAAAAGCACTTTTCCTTTATTTCTGGGTTGAAGAAGAATCACTCTAACAATAGCATAACAAATATTTGTCAAACTAATTGTTTGACACGCAAAAGATGAAGTAAGGCGAGGCATTTTTATTGAGCTACCTTTTGATATATTGCAAAGCGGTGTTTCTTACCTGACTTCACATGACATAGACTCTCGTATAGACTATACCGATAAAATTCATACAAACCTGGACCCAAACCCATGACAAACACATAAAATGAAGCATGAAGTGGACATACACAATATAACGCTGCCGAGTCATTGTGTATTTTCTCACAATTTCACATGTAAATTGATGTTTAAGCAACGGTAAAATTCCCAAGTTTTTTCATAACCTGTTAATATCTTTTACCCGTTTTGGAACATGCATGATATCGAGCATGGAATGCATTACTTTATAATTCACTGTCTACAAGGCAAAGTTGGTTCTCATGGCGGATTTGTAGAAAAGTTGAGAGGAAAATTATTTATTACAAAAATACTAATGAAGTATAGTAAAGTTTATACTATACCATTGATCTCTTGACTGCCATAAAACCCTAAATATCCCTCTGGCCATAGAATGCCCCAAATTTACATCTATAGCCGGAGTACAAATTATACCTGCATCCCTAATTGTTATACCATTTTAAATATGTATAATTAGGTACGTAATAATAATATAATTAGCAAATTTATTTTTAGTTCCAATTGGTTTTCCGAGGAGCAAATTTTATTATATTAGTGTTTGGTTCGCCTGCTCGTGATATTTTTCCTTGTATTAGTGTTAGAATGTGGCGTCCATGAGCTTGTGCTTCCTAATTCTAACAGTACAAAAGCAGAAATCTAAAATTTTATGATAAATAGTAATTACCTACAAAAAACGGGATCTGTCAGAAGTATTACAGGTTTTAAAATTAATAAAGAAGACGTGTGTGATAAACTTGCAACAGAAAATGGACATACCGCAGACGAACAAATAGTCGTCTGAGGGACATACAGTGTTGCGTCCCCCCCCCCCCCCACTATTGTGTATTTAATTTAATCCAATCGAACTAATATGGCACCAACTAAAATCAAATAGTAGAAGGAATAATACTTCCCCCACATTAAATACATCATACAAAATTGTGTATTGTAAAACTTTTCTGTATAAAGTTATTTTCACGAAAAATGGTTCTGATTTAATGACTGCAATAAAATGGGTGCCAAGTGCGGTCGTAAATACCCAGTACCTATTCATTTTGGGGCCGGATTATAATGATTTCTAGGTAAGGTTAAATTAAAATAAGACAATTTTAAATGTTTAAAAATCCCCTCGGAAATCCCCCTCCCGCAGGTATTTTGAGAGCTTGAATGTCAGTCTTTATTTCTCACTGGAAGCGAGACTGGAAGTGTTCACTTTTATTGCAATATCATTTTATGAAATACTATAATAATATTATACCTACATTCAGGGTTGTTATGTTTAAAACAAAATGTTTAAAACACTTACTAGTGTTTTAAACAGATTTGTTTAAAACAGTGTTTTTTTTGTCAAGCTTTACTGAAAATCACATAAAACTGTTAAAACAAAAAATATTAAATTAAAAACAAAAATAGCAATATTTATATCTAACGTTTAATATTAAAAGTACATAACTATAAAAACACGTTTAAGACTATCTCTAGGTCTTAGTTCATATACCTACGTACAGTCTGTGTACCGGGTTCCAATAACATAAGCAAATGAAAAGTGTAAACATATAAAAGCGCCTTATAAAAGTAACAAAGACAAACAAACTAAAAACTAAACCAAAAGTCTCCTAGTCATTCTACTAAACTCTACTCTTGGTTTGAATTAAGCTGCTTAAATATGGTTACAAGTTTCGCGGCATTTTCTGTTCCTAATCGATTTCGAAGCTTACTATGATTTATGCCAAATGTCGAGAAAAGGCGTTTGAGTCCTGCAGATGAAGCTGAAGCTGAGTGAAGATAATAATTTAGTAAAAAATATTATTTTTTCCGATGAAGCTACGTTCTTCTTGATTGGTAATGTGGACAGAAAAAATTGTCGTTGTTGGGCAACAGAAAATCCGCATTGGATGATGGAGGTTCATAGCCAGTACCCTCAAAAAACAAATGTGTGGTGTGAAATAGTGAGCGGAGGAGTAATTGATCCATTTTTCTTTAACTGGACAAATATATCTCGAATTTCTCCAACTTGATTAATTCCAGCATTAGTGACTTTTATTTCCGAATTCATTGAACCCAGACCGAGACCCAGACTCCCCCGACGAAGAACTGGTGTTCCAGCAAGATGGTACTCCTCCGCACTATGCTGCCACTGTGCGTACATGTTTAGATGAAACATTTCCCAATCGGAAGGAGAGGACCTATCGAATAGACTGCTAGATCGCCAGGCCTAACTCCGATGAACTTCTTTTTGTGTGGTTACCTCAAATCAAAAGTGTGTGTTGACCGGCCAAACAATTTGCAAGAGTTGAAAGAGATGATCTGAAGGGAAATGCTTGCCATAACTCCGGAATTTGTTGAAAACGTGCAAAAAGTTATTGATTGCGTTAGATATTGTCAAGCCATAAATGGCACACATTTTCAACATTTAATTCGATTTGTTGTTCTGTTATTTTTAAAAGAACGGGTCTTACCAGATGGATTTTTTTATTCAAACCTTAAATTAATTTTGGATGTGTTTACAACACGTTTTAAACATGTTTTTTCTTGAACAGTTTTAAACAAAAAAAACATGTTTTTTTAAGTTTTTTTTTAAAATAAACATGTTTTTTTTCAACCCTGCACATATAATACAGCATTATGTAGTAGAAAAACATTGACAGAGCTTCTTCAAATGTTCTGGTGACGAAAAAGTATTTATAACTCGATGCTAGGAACATTGTAAAAAACTGTTTATAGTTCTTTACTTAACAAGAGACTTAACGCTAGTGCTGCTGCGAGTGAAACTAGTAATTTGACTAAGATACCTCTAACTACAGCTCGGGTTTTTTCTTCGTGAAAAACAGTTTTTTAATTGAATTTGTAAAAATATTATGGCAGTGTTCATGTGAACCGAGATGTAAACTAATAGGGATGCTCGGGTAGATGCACCCTTTGTCGCTACTGACCCCGTTATGGCCAATTAATCATAAATAGGCTATTATTAAGATTACATTTTGATATTAAAGCGCCCTCTTTGTCTATAGCAATAGGGTAAATAATATAAATTTGAAATTTAAGCTATTAGATGGCCCTGCTAATTTTGTGGCACAGTAAAATGGCTGTTTAGGGTAAACTCCTGCTAAATTGCTCGTCTTGTTAGCAAATCTGGTAAGATATATAGGTACACATTATTTAATTAAATAACAAAACGTAAAAAAGTATTTAATTTAGTTTTGTGAGATTTATAATGATATTGCAAGGATATTGTTTGTGGTTTCAAAGATGTACGGTTTGCTTACCCTAAAATAAACTAGAATAACGGAGGTGGCTATAACTGGCAATAGTTTTTAATAGAATTTTCCGAGGAATTTTCCGTTATGGCCACTTGGTGGCCATAACTGGTTGTCGGTGGAACCATTTATGGCCAGTAGTTTAATAATGAAAAAATATGTTTATATACCCCGTGGAAGAATCCTAAACCATCTACAAGCGAAGACAATAATTTAATATAAATAATAAAATCACCACGGAAAACCTTGTTAGAAAATAATTTTAAAAATATTATTCCTTGGCCAAACCCCAAGCCCACCACAGGTAAAAGGAGAAAAGATGACACACCTACAAGTATCTTGACGGCCGATACCTACATGGTTAGAGTATTAGGTCTTAAAGAAAAATGACACAGGAAATGGAAGAACAGAAACAAAAAAGGAAGGAAGAATGAGAAGCAAGAAAGAAAGCCAAAACTAAAAAACAAGAAAAAGTAAAGAGAAGGTAAAGGTACATACACTGATACAAGTCCTAGTTCAGAAGAGAAGAATAGAAAGACGGTGGAAATAGAATGGAAGATATTAATGTAACTACAAAAGAATTAATTGAAATGTTGGCTAACGAAGATCCGAGCGAAGATCTAAAGCTTGAATATTACTCATTCAGTTTAAAAATAACGGTAAAAGATATTCTGTAACATATAGATACGTGTGTAATATTACAAAAATCATAAAATAAATACTAAAGAAATGAGAAATCCGAATGAATTTAAAACGGAGGAAAGATTATTAACTTCTGTTTTTTCTAGGCACATAATATGTAGATAGATGTTTTTGAAAAATAATTAACATAGGTATATATGTATTGTGTAGTTTCAGTAGTAAATTATTTTGTTAATAATATGTTTTAGTTCTTGTATAAAATAAAAAATGTTTCTTTTTGTGCCTTATTTGAATTTTTAAAGTTTGTCTAGTGGCCATAAGTCACTTTCAGAGGTTACATATTGAAGAACAAATTTTTAAATAATGACGAATTAATATTTACATTTAATCTTTTTTTATGGCAGCTGAACTCTAAAAAGTTCTTAACGTGGCCATAAAGAGTATACCTCTCCCGGTAGAGATACCCGGAGAGGTATTCTTTATGGTAGGTAATTCTTTTTTTCATTCCGTGAAATAACGTATACTTACCTACCTACTTTTCTATTATTTGCACTTAGAAAAATGACATTGCCTTGTTCATAGAGAGAAATACAAAGTAGTGACTAGACATGCGATTTTTAGTGCGACTTTTTCAGTTGTAAAAGTAGATTCGGACGTTTTGTATTAAAGACCGCTTATCTCGGCGTTTATACGTATGATGAAAAGATCATTATAAGTATAGCATAGCAAATTTTAGTATTAAGTACTTGTTATAGTTGTTATACTTATTTCGACGCCGAGGGCCAACCCCTCTAAAAAAAATGTAGGTAGATTACCACTGTCATGATTCCTAAGGATTCTCAAGTGATTTCAAAATATTCTCTGGTGATTGTTAAATATTTATGTGATTCTCAAGGATTCCCAGGAATTGCCATATAATTCTCAGGGATTGCCAGCTGATTCCCAACTGGATATATTGTAAACTTATTAGTAGTTTTTGCTCATCTGAGAGTTCTGAGACTTAAGTACATTCACGGAAAGATACCGTCGAGGACACCACAAATGGCCAACCCTAGTAATAACCGGGGTAATAACTAATAACCTCGCAAATAAGTAATAACTTTAACAAGGTACCTATTAAAAGCAATAAAATTATTCACATTTACTTAAAATGTCAACGGCAAAGCCCTCGTTTTGCGCAAATCGCTAGCACGATTAACTGTTTTTCTATAAAATAACTACACAACACTCCGTTTTCGATAGAAAGGATTTTAATATCTCGTGGCCGCCTAGTGAACGGTCGTGACCACTCAACGATTACAAAATCCCCTTAATTTGCTCGATTTATAAAACAGGACTTGTTAAAATTGTAAGTCACACTTTTGTCATTAAAGTCAGCTGATCGAGCAACCAAATATTTCCTTGTTAAGAGTGCGTAATAAAAAAAATACCTATACCTGCCTAGATAATGTTTATTTGCTAATTTTTTATAATGCTTAGGCAGAATCCTAAATAAACTATAGGTCTACCCGAGGGTCTACCCTTAGGAGTCAACCATGCAATGGAACCAATAACAATTTGTTTATATTTTTGTTCAAATATCTTTTTTTATTCCACATGAAGTCTCTTAACTTGAGCAATATGAACTAGGTACCTGGGCGATTATTTTGGTCACTAGGGTATTAAACTAGTCTGAACTAACCTAAACGAGAACACGAGAACCTCGCAGACCACCAATTGTAAATTAGGAAATAAAAATTATTTTGAATAATGACTTCACAACAAAAAATAGCTCCGAACATAGCAAAACCTACTTATAAATCACTATCAATCCCTGGGAATTGAATTTCGTATTTTGTAATCAGCACCCTCACCCCAGGGTGTACGTACCTAAATATGTAAAAATAACCGAAAATATTTCCAAAAATTAAGTTTTTCTCGAGGTTTTTCTAGGCATACTTAATATGTATGCCGTTATTCACCTAAATTAGTTATAAAAAAACATAATTCTGGTATTTTTAGTAAAACGTGAGGTAAATAATAAATAGAAAGATAATTAAAAAACCACTTTACAGACAAAAGCATGGCTCATAGGGATCTTCTAATTTAAGACGACAAGAGGCCTAACGACCTAACGCCTAAAGATATGGCAATCAATTTAAAAGTTTCAAATGGGAATACTGTACTGGTATTACCTAATTCAATTAAAATTCAACGTACTTTTTACTCATTTCTTATTCCAATATTCTGCTGAATCAATGGTGTACCTATTTTAAAAAATACTTAAGTCGAGAGTCGAGATAAATAAATACCCTCGTAAATACCTTATAAATACGTAGGTATACTATAACCGGGCATATATCCGAGCATATATTCTAACACTTCCAGTTAGTAGGTACTTACTTACGATAACTTGAATTTCTCATTTTTATGTTATCGCTGTTTTATTGTCGGAACATTGCTAAAGGTAGGTACCTTAAAAACGCAAATTGCACATAATATAGAATGCCCGCGTGTGTAAGATAAGGTTTTTATATGAGAATTTATCTTTTAATAACCAAAATAATCAGGTTTGTTATAAATAGATTAGGGTACGTATTTCACGAAGTATTTCATATCCTATAAAGGTAGGAGCTCGGGTAGGAGCCTAAGTATAAAAAACTAACCTGCCAAGTGGAGTTTTGTCGACATCGTAAACTTCCAAAATGTTCTCTTTTTGGACCACACTTCCCAAAACATCGTCTTCCAGTTGCAGGAGACCGTCGCGAGAAGTCTTGTAATCCAACATTTTCGATTATATCTATAAAATTCACTTATTCACACAAGTCAACCACTACAGCGAAAAACTATCAGAATGTTAACAGTCCTTTGAACAGGTTTTTTTCTATAGTAACTGCCTCTACCTGGCTGGGCCAATGTGATTCAAACAGCTGCCTCTCCTGTGAAGGTTATGTTAACGTCTTTTTGGGAATATTTTTGCCTTCCTCGAAAGAAACCGTCTCAAAGCATGCCGTCTGTAATAGCACAACTTACATATTTAATTATATGTAGGCTCACAATTCGCCATAAACACACGAAAATTTAGATATCAATGAAAACATGAAACACAATCAAGCCGTACAACCCGAAGCGCCAGCTTGCTATGCCCTTGCCTACATACGACTTCGGACTAACTGACAAGTGACAAAACAAGAAACTTCAACGATCTCCTCTACATCCATTCTCCATTTCACAAAAATTACAAGGTAAAAAATATTTTTGTATACTGGCGCCACCTTTTGAAATCTTGATCAACTATATGAAATCTCATAGTAGGTTACTGTTCTATTGGCTCTTGCACAACAGTGACGGAGAACAGTCTTCAGTAGCGTGCTAAGTGAAAGGAAAAATTAGCATAATAATAATAATATTGTCGCCATTTTTTAACAGGGATTACAGGGACCCGGACTGTGAGAAGTACAATGATTCAAACAATGATTAAATGAAATAAGGGTTCCGTTCTGATTGAAATTAGGTTCCATTCCCGATCCGGTTCTATACTAAATAAGAAATTTCGTTTCAGGTCTGGTCCGAAAACGACCGTTTTGGATCAATTTTGAAGAGATCTCATTTCACGCAAAAGAGTATGTTTGACTTCAAATATCCGTTTCCAGTTCGATTCTTTGCAGTTAATGGTCCCGGTCGGGGCCGCTGCTCCAGTCACAGAACTCAAAAAACCTAGCAAGGGTCCGTTTCTTGCTCGTCAGCACAGAACTCGCACAGTTCGTGCACTTAAAAATGCTAAATGTCTTATTCTTAAAAACCTAAAAACCATTTCAATTTTTGGGGGTTTAGGTTCTGTACCTAAAATGTGTTCGATTTTGATCCACAAAGAATATCTGTACAGGTCCGGTTCTCTGCCGCTAACGGTTCCAGGGGCTTGCTAAATCTCATCTCACTATAAATCATACAACTGGAAATCTGTCTGGCGATACAATAAGCTTCAGCGCAAATAATGCTTTGAGTCTGTGGACTAACCCTTAGTAACTAAATTATACCAGAAAAGAAGACAGTTTGAAGCATACCAGAATATCAAATAAAAACAAATTAACTACAGCAAAAATATATTAACAATATTTTTTTTTAATTCTTCAGGTAGGTAATAAATGAGTCTATAGTATGTCACTTATAAAATTTGTATCTCGAAAAAAAAGGACCGGCCCACATTACTGCTTTCCAACTCCCATCATAAATCCCACGACAATAGCTAAAACCGTAAAGCCCTGAGCAGCCACTCTAGTTCTCATCATGTATTGTGACATTTTCTTTTTTCCCGAACGGAAACTCCAAACTCCATAGGTTAGAGCCCCTGTAGTTGCCAATGCCCCTAAAAGAAAAACAGTGATAATGGGAAAAGTTTATAGATAGATAGTAAATAGCTAAAAAGTATTATTTTTTTAATAATATTTAACTCATATGTGCCAATACTACCATTTCCTAATGATGTACTACTTATTCAATTTAAAGTTTTTGGGTACACCTACTACAGCTTAATAATTTACGACTTTTCATATATTAATTGCCAAATATTTAAGGTTTAACAGTGGTGGAATTGGCACAGGCTCTTGGCAAATCCTCAGGTTGACTGTAACTTAAAAAGTAATCCGAAACTATAATATCAGGCATTAATACTAAAAATATTTAATATAATTTTATCACACTAATCATGTATACAAAAAAAGTGTTGCTGTTGTGCTTTAAATACATTATTAATTAATTAGACAGTTTAATAAAAGAGGAGTCTTTGGTCCCATTTAACGTTATAATAAATTCTATTTTATATTCTAAGTCAGAAGGTAATCATGTTTCATAAAAATGGCTAGCCTTCTGTAAGTTTGTAATACAATAATATGATTAACGCCTACCTGTAGGTGCCTATCCAATGTGCATAAGAAACCTAAAGGTAAAAATTAATAGTTTTCGATTATACAATGGCATTTAAGTAAAGATATCTCGCTAACATGTTAAGTGCCCTGAAAAGAACATTTAGCAGATAAATATAACCTATTACTATAATTTCGTTACTTATTTTATTTATCTATTCGTATTAAGGGTGCATAAACCCAGGACATACCAATAGGCACGAAAGGATTTTCAGAAAATTTTCGAATAAATTTTTGATACTGTGTTTCTGAAGGAAGAGCTTCATCCATATCTTTATGAAGATTCAGCCAGTCGAATTGGGCTAAATCCTCTTCGGTTAATTCTATTGATTTTTGCAGAGACATTTCTGGTTTATCAATTTTAAAAAATATAAAATTTAATTTTAATTCCGACCTCCAAACCTCAAAAAATAATTTTAAACACAGACGACAGATGACACAGGGACACAGAAGAATAATGGTTTACACTTCACAGAACAAAAGGATGGCACGGGAGTAGCTTGTGACCAGTGACCACATACCACATTGACCAACTCAGGACAATAAAACTAATAAAAATATGAATGACTAGATAGTAGTGCGTGAAATAGAAATGTTCAGTCAAATATAATAATTGACTTGTCTAGTCAATTTGATCGGTAAATTACTGGTCAAATAGTGGACATTTTAAAGAGTACCTACGCTGCAAGTGTCGAGTGTTACAATGGCTACTTGTTTCTTCGACTCAGCCAGCCTTGTTCATCCCATTTGCCCGATGTATTTTTGCGTAGCCCATGTAATTAACGCTCGGCTTCTTGTCACAAAAATATTTCTCCCCGGCGATGTATGCCCCTGGTGCTGAGGCCACTCAATCAAACTAGACGAACAAACGTCAAGAAAGTAAGGTTATAGTTAGGTAAACAATGGTAATTTTAGGCGAAAAATTCAGTTATAGTCCTTTGTTTCCAACAATTTAGCACTAGTACGTATTTTGTGTTTATTTTTTTTTATGTATTTATGTAGTTCCAATGAGTATACTAAGTCTACAATTTGGCCAATGCGGAAACCAAATAGGACAAACATTATTTTCCACAATACAAGAAGATATTAACTCTAAAAACAACCCCAAGAGCCAGTTTTGTGTACAGTCTGTTAATAAATGGTTTAACGTTAACTCTAAAGGTATCTGGGAACCTCGTTCAGTGCTAATTGATACTGAAACAAAGGTTGTAGAAAATATACAAAACTCTACTTTCAAATTTAACAGTATTGTAGCAAAATCGTTTGGCGGGTCAGCAAATAACTGGGCTTATGGATATATTGAAAATAGCAAATTAGTGGCCAATGACGTGTTAAATTGTGTGCGAAGTGAGGTTGAAAAGTCAGATTTTTTAATATCTTTTTTAAATTTGTATAGTCTGTCTGGAGGTACAGGTTCAGGTGTGGGCAGTTATATTATAGAAAAAGTTCGAGAAGAATACCCTAGGAAATCTATTGTCAACTGTGCTGTACTTCCATATGTAAAAGGTGAAATTTCAACTCAGTCCTATAATTGTCTGTTAAATCTAGCTCATTTATATTCAATAGGCAATAGCACAATTTTGTTTGAGAATGAGAGGCTGCTACACACATGCAAATATAATTTGGGACTAAAGGAAGTATCTTATACCAACGTAAACTATTTAATTGCTCAACAATTGGCTTCAGTGTTTCAACCAATCAGCAGCATTGATTCATCATCATTGTTAAACCATCTTACCGCACATCCATCATATAAATTCTTACAAATGAGAACAGAACCAAATTTCCTAAAACAAAATTTGAATTTTGAAAGTGTGCAGCAGTGGAGTGCTCTGGGTAGTGCATTATTAAAACAGTCTCGTTTCGACATGCAACAAATTAAAAGTGGCAGTGGCGATTTTAAAATCAAAAAGATTTCCAGTGCATTAGTGACTCGTAGTGGTGAACCAATTCCAGAAAATACTTTTAAAAGTTTTAAAGAATCCAGAGAATTTGTGACGTGGTTGCCCAAAGAAGATTATTTTAAATTGTATTGTGAATCTACCCCTTTCTTGTCCTATACAAAATATCTTAACATGATTGTTAATAGTAATAGTATTTGTTTGCCTTTAAATAATATAGTGGAAGATGCATGGACTTCTTTTACTCATGGAGCATATTTACATCATTACAAGAAGTATGGTATTGATGAAGACAATTTTTTGAATTCATTTCAGGTTATGGAAAATACTTTAAATGATTATAATAATTTGTGATATCTTTGCAACAAGAAAATTAAATTTTATCATCATTTTTATTCTGTAATTTTTTTATCTATATCCATTTCTAAAATCCTAAACTACTTACCTTCCATAAACCTTATCTCAGCAGCTAGCCTAGATATATTTTACCCATTCAATACTTAGGTTCTTTGGTATATCTAATAGGTAACCTATTCAATTATTTATACCTACATATATCCAAAAATACAGATGCCTTCTTGATGGACTTTTAATACAATACTTATTGCAGATATTTAGTGACAAAATCTAAATGACACATTGAAATAAATAGCCATTACCTAGTGGTTCTCTACCTAACCCTTACACATTACAAATTTTTTAATACTGAATTAATTGGGGTTTTTGCCCCAAAGATATTAAAAATTACAAATTTATAAACCAATTTCAATTACATTTACAAATTTACATGTACAAAAAATATTCAGGTATTTTTCATTCTACAACCTTGGTATAAGTTTGCACCTATTAGACGCTGTAACACATCTGTATGTGCAAGAAATCATATATCTAAGATCTTTTAATATAATAAATCAAGTCATTCACATACAAATATTTTTTATACAGAGGATAATAGGGCAGGTCATAAGCGTTTATGTAATATTACAGGAACCTTACCTCGAAATAAGTGCAGCTGCGATATCTACACGCGTGCACTACGCTACTTTTCCTGCAAATTTTCATGTTAAATTACGAATAGTGTTGCTTAGGTCATTCTAATTTGCATCAAAATGAACAAACTGTTCAATCGAACAAGTAAAGAAACATGAAGTTATTTACGATGATGCATCGCCCCAGTATGAAGATGAAGAGATTCGTTAAGAAGCTTGGGAGGAAATTTGAAGAAAGTTACGAAAAATGTGTAAAAAATTATATTTCTTACACCCGCATCCAGAGTATTACAGTTTACAGAACAGGTTGTTTCAAATTTGAATTCAACATTTGAAGTGATATAGAAGACTGTAAAATAATTTTTCTTTTTTTTTGTTTGTTAGGTACCTACCACCTCTACATGATTTTTATTTATTTATTTATTTATTAATTCAACGGTCACACCATTTTTACATAACAAATACCTGTAATATATTAACAATAATTTAAAACAATTTAAAATTTAAAATAACATTAATAAAGTTTAAAATAACATTGATAACGTTTGTTGGCCCATTCAGAAGAACACAGATGAAACTTGCCCAGAAGAGAGAAAAAAAATGTGAAAATATATAGGTACATGGCAATACATTACATTTGCAGAGAACTGCATACAATCTTAATAAAACTTACAGTAATACATGACTTTTTAAGAGAAAACAATATGTTTTACCTGAGATTTAGAGTGGGTACCTTATCTTTTTTTATATAATTTTTATTTCTGTTAAAATTGCAAATTTAAAACAAAAAAGATTATAAGTAATTTTTTACTAGAGTCAAAAATAACGTCGACCTTAAAATTTCTAGATATTAATTGATTGATGTTGTTGAACATAAAATGACAAATTAATTGGTGATGATGAAAGAGTTTTCTCTGACAATGAGAAATCAGCAATACTGCTGTGTCAATACTATAATAATATGTAAAACTATAAGAAAAGGTAGGTATGCTACCACCTGAACTTAAACTATAGGTACCTATAGTTTTATGTTCAGAAATACCTATTTACACGATGGCATGATATAGAGTTCTGAGTATCGGTATTTTATGAAAAAGAAAACTTGTAATTTTTATTGGAGCAATAGATAACCATAAAGAAGGTCTGAATTAATGGAGACAGAAAAATATGGATAACTTTTTTGATTGTGCAATTTTTAGTACCAGGGCCCATAGTTTTATATCTAACCGACTGTATCACATCAGTTGTAATTCTTTTTCATTGAAAGTGGTTGTAAAACTTAAGATTAGTACAAAATTAACAACTTGTAGTAAAGTAGGCATTTTAGGACGGTTTTGTGTTACTTATGTCAAATCAAACCCTTAAATATTCACCCTATCCCTATAGGTATACATATTTGGAAGAATCCAAAATAAATGGATTATTTCCTACCAGGGTGGCCAGCTTTTTGATAACAGAAAACTGGCCTTTGTCAATAATTATTTTTTATGAGAATAAAAAAAACCAAATGCTAATAGAAAATTTTAAAATATTACAGTTTATTTCACAATAAATACCAATATTAATAAACACTACAGCAATCAGACAAATATACAAACACTGTTTAAAATTAAAAATGGTATTTGGTGTTTGATTTTGCTGCTGCTTTAATAAGTTCTGTCTTGTCACTTAATGATGAATAAAATTCCGGACACGAGAGCTGAATATTAGAATGAATGTAAAGTGCACCATTTCAACTGCCAATCTGTTTCTATTATCATTCGATATCTGATCCGTGATGCTAATAATTCTTTCCACAATTAATCTTTATTTCTGATCTTGTCATATACATCATCTGTAACAAGCACAAAACGACATACAACATAAAAAAGGAAATGGCGTCAAGAACAGATAAATTTAACTCCTAAGTACTAACTACATATAACTAGTGATAACCTATCAAATGTAATCCCATAGTGTAATCCTGTATAAAATAGGGTTCCAATTTAACAAGAAATTTCTTAAGCATGATTTTAAATGACTTAAGACTATATATTGATACTTTTTATATTATTTGGCAGATTGTTAAAAATTTTTACACACATATAAGATGGACTTTTCTGTCAAGGTTAAGCTGGATTTATAAACTCGAAAAGTTGGCGAGGTTGAGGTTCAGTTGGTGTTGGAAATAGGAGTTCAATTTAAACTAAAGGGAATACTCAGTTCTATTTATACACTCTTTCATGTTGTTCATGTAAAGCTCATGTAAGGTTCGAAAACTTCCCGCGTAGTTCGAGATAATCAATTTTTATGCTCGGAATTCGGAATATCTAACCTCAAAACTTGACCATAACTTCAACCTCACCAACTTTTCGAGTTTATAAATCCAGCTTTAATCTCTGTATC